>JAOXYM010000016.1:7612216-7622760 GCA_028567055.1 Leptatherina wallacei | reverse complement strand
CACAAAACCCGGCGAGGAAGCGAGCATGTTTTGGGTCCGAGCTGGATCAAGCTGCCTCCTGCTCCTAACGGGCTCACACATGAAGTCAAAACCATCGGCAGGGGGCTCAGCCATGGGAAGTCACTTCTACTCTCTCTGCCGTGTCCCCGAACGAGGTGAACATATCTGGCTCCTTCCTGCCCCTTACATCCGGTTGACTGAGGGAGAAATTAGATGCGACGACATAAAAATGATGTCTTGTTTATGAATGGAGGAGTGAGCGGAGGTTTAGCCTGTTAAAAGGTTGCGGCTCCAACTGCGCGCGCGACCCCTTCAGTTAAAGGGACAGTGTACCGTGTGTGTGTGGACAGGAAATTTGGGCGTTCTTTAAACCGAGGAAGTCTGAAACTAAAAGTAACACTCACTCTTTCCGGAGAGACGTGTTGTTATAACGCATGAGCAACAAAGTAACCAGATTACTTATGGCAAGTGTGATGAAATCTCCCATGGTAGGGCTGGATGGTGGAAAAAGTTAGACACTTCCTGTCTGCAAAAAAGGAAGTCAGTACTTTCCGCATGCGCAATACAGTACCAGGAGAGCAGCACGCCATCATCAGTTGCCATAGTAGCATAGCGACATTACCATACAACTTGATGTGTTACAGGTTTGCAGTCTATATCTTGTTGATATAAGATATAATGAAATTTCATTTTGTGTTGTGTATCCAACTTGCAGTTGAAGTATTAATTTTCTATCGGAAGATTTATGGGAAATAAGCATAATGGGAAATGGAAAACTGTGGTCCCAAAAGGTCTTAGAAAAGTTAACACGTGCTGTATAATCAGGCATAAATTGAGTGTTGATGTGGCACGTGTGTAAATTAATTCATTGTAATTTGAATGGTTATGTAATTAAAAGGTCTAATTAAAATGTGCTTTTGAGCAAATTAAAGCACATTTTAGGAAATAATGTACATTCATAAGCAGGAAAGGTAAATGCTAAGACACATGCTCAAATTTTGATTAAATTACTGAATTTAACAGATATATAATGTGTTCTATAGCCACTTGCAAGATGAATGTAGTTTTCTCTGATTTCTGCAAGGTATATGGACATGGTGATGCTGATGTACATGTAGGAGAGGTGTTTATTTCCAAACTGTTGCTGATGCACATTTATCCGGTCACTTCTCAAACTTATGGGGGCGATGCCCAATAACTTGTAAGTATATCAAACAACTTTAGAAAGTATAGTTTTAAATGGTGTAATGAGACTGTTGGCTAAGTGGACACATTGCATCAGTCAGTGATACTTTTGGGGGGCTTTTCTTGGATTCTTGGCCCTTTTGATGAATTAAATGCTAATGTTTGCAATAACTTTTCACATTTGAAAGCAAGTGACATTTACTATTATCTTCACACAAATAAAAGCTTTATGCATCTCTAAGAAACTGCTATCATATCACAACGACAAAACAAGTTTAAGAACACTTTATTGCAAAGTTAAATCATTCTCTCTAAACTTTCTATAAAAAGGAGAAAAAAAACATTACAGAAAACATAAATTCACATTCAAAAAATGAATTTCATATATTAATAAAGTCATGATATGTATTGTTAGAACCAAGCACAGGACCTGAGTATTTGTACAGTAAGGCAAATGGAATTAAAGGTAATTGTCTGGAGGTCAACAAAGGATGTACTATCAGGTAAAAAAATGTACCTGAACTGACACACCATGAAATTCACCACTCGGATAACGTAACCACATAAAATGCAAATGCAATACCAGCTAATCAGTAAATGAAAGGATAAAAATAATTTAAATTTTTTTTTTAATGATTTGGAGGGAGTTTAATGGAAGTTGAAGTACAACTTCCAACTACTGGACTGGACCCAAATCCCTAATGTAAAAAAAAAAAAAAAAAGGTGGGGGGTGGGTGTGTTTATATATGTTTGTGTGTGGGGGAGGGGTTGTGTTATTTACAAGAAGTATCATTTCAAAGAACTTTAACTGAGAAAATCAAATCTAAAGCACAAAGAAGCAACTTTCAATTGTAAAAACAGGCAATAAGCCTAATTATGCGACTACTAGTCACTGCTCAATCATTTAAAAACTATTTATGTACAAAACAAGTTTCTTTTATTTGTAGTTGTAAAAAAAAATGCTAATCCTATTCCTAAAAATTGACAATTGAGACACTACAATTAACTTGTATTACACAAAAACAGCACACAGAAACTCGAGATAAAAAATCTTGCTGAGAGACGTTAAAACCAGCCGTTGCAGACTACACCACAAACGATGACTTCTGTTTGAAATCCCCCTGAGAAACAAGCATATCAAACATCAGAATCAAAGCATTGATTTTTCCAACCACACCTGTATCTATACAGAACATGTTCCTGAGTATGTCATACAGTGCAAATCAAGTTTAGAGAAGAAAAGACTTACATCTTCCTCATCATCACCACCACCGTACGATGATGGGGGCTGGTAGACCACGTTGGACTTTGGTTTGCTGTAGGGACATTAAAAACAATTAAACACAATGACATAGTTGCAGCAACTGCTGCGTAAAGTCCCATTTCCACTGAGCAGTACGGTACGGGCCGCTACGGTTCGGAGAGTTTCGAATGGTCCAGCCCATTCATAAGAGCGTTTCAGCTGCAAGTCGGACTGCCACCCGGCATGCGGGGTTTCGACAAAATGCCTAGCGTGGCGCCATACACCAAAACAATATGAGATATTTCTCTATGTACTCTTTCATTCCTCACCGCTCCATCCAGCTCAAAACTTTTAAGCTCCAGAGCCGACCAGACCCTGCTGTTGTTTGGAGCCATTTTTCACAATTGTCTTTCCAACGGGGACTGACTAGTGTTCGTTTTGCCGTTACTTTTGTTTTGTTTTCATTTCTGTCCGCCAGTCAATGTATTGTATTTCGTGACGCCAGTAGCTCCGCCCGAGCCGTACCGTACTATTTCCCGATGGACCTACAACTGAAGGGGGCCCAGAAATGGTACGGTTTTATGGGACGCTTCTATAATGGAAACGCACAAAATAGCAAACCTGTACGCACCGGCCCGTAACCGTACCACTCAGTAGAAACGGGGCAAGACCTATTGAATGGACCAAGCGGGCATTAAACAAAAAGAAATAAGAAAAAGAAAAAAGATAATAAATAATAACACTTTGTAAAGTTGGCTATGCCTAATCCTGCACAAGCAGCAAGGATAAACAGGGAAGGCTTGTTTACCCTTGACCCCAACATTACAAATTTGATGTTAAGGTTATGACGGTGATCACACATAAGGTGTCACCAAGTTTACTGAGTTTATTTAGTTTGAAAATGTTTTGTACGAAACTCAAAAATGTCATTACTTCAACCAAAGAAATTGAGAGCCCCTCCCCTTGCTCTGTTTTGTGGTTTCGATCACAAACGAGGGCCCATGATGCTATAAATTGAACTCCAGATTCTACATGTAACTTGAATGAAATGTGCCATTCAATAACTAAAAAGTGACTGTTTCAAAAACAAAATGCTCTCACCTTTCGCTCTTCTCTGTAATGGGAAGAAATAACACAATATTAGAAGAAAAAAATAGTTGGCACATTATATAAATATCAAAATATATACATTACAGAACTTAGTTGCAACAGTCAACATTTTAAGTAGTATTTAACTAATCTATGACAGAGTGAGGGAGGTGAAAACCATTAACTTGTTAAAAGGAAAAACAACATAATGTTTCCTCCCACCTGCTGACATTGTAGCTTTCTATCTCTGTGAGGGTTTTGGACTTAGTGCATATTCAGATTAAGGGTTATTTCGTTTGTTTTTCAGCCCAACTTAATAATGAATAAACTGAATAACATCAGAATGGTAGTGATCACAGGAAATGCTATGATTTTCTTAACATAAAGCATAAGACTTACTGTTCAGATAGCCTTTCTTTTTGGCATACCAAACGCCAAATACCAGAAGGGCCACTAGCAGCAGTGCCACTATCACCCCGGCAACAATTCCTCCAGTGTTTACATTACCTTAAAGAAAACATCATATTATGAGATTCAAAAGATAAATTATGAACCACTCAACATCCCTTCGTGTTTTCAGAGCTTTTAAATCTTCACTTAAACAACACAAGCTGAAATTTAAATATAAAAAACAATTTGGCACTTACGGACTTCCATCCTTAGACCATTACACCGCTGAGAAGGACCAGCCTCATTGAGAACCTCACAGTAGTACTGACCCGAGTCCGTCAAGGAAGCAGAAGGAAAGTCCTGAAGTTAAACACGTTGATAGTTTAAACTAAAGCCAAGGAAACGACCACAGAAGTGCTCTAACACCACAGATGAACCGAAGGAATGAGATGTGACTGACCAGTTCGCCACTTTGTGAATTTAGCTTATAGGTGGCATTTTTGAAACCAGCAATCTTGTTGGGTTCCGCAGGCAGAAGAGTGCCATCTTTGTACCACTTGTATGTTGGAGGAGGTGAAGCCTCATCATCAACGCAGGACAGAACGGCTGCTTTACCCGTTGTTACCGACTGGGGGATCCTACATACAGGGACTGATGGGGGCACTGCGGGACATGGTGTAAAATTGTTATTTGTACACATTACAGAGTTTCAAAACAGAACATAAAGACAAGACGAAAGCATCTATATCCAAGAACTGTCTTTTTCTTATTTCTTTTTTTTTTTTTAAGTGGATTATAAATACAAAGATGTGCTGTAAGAAGGAGGTTAAAAAGGTTTTAAAAGGATTCTTACCCAGAACAGTGAGCTTCACTATGACTGAACCAAATTGGCTTTTGGTGCTGGACACTTCACAGAAGTATTCTCCTGTATCAACACGAGTCACTTTGGAGAATCTCAAATTAGTGCCTCCATACAACGTTGCGCGTCTCTCATATGACTCTGTGGAAAAGTTGCGCTATTAGAACACACTCAAAATCAATAAGAATAAATCTCTCCATCAAAGTAGAACAGCCATTTTGATTTGCTCTTTCAGAACAGAAAAAATTTCCTCTTATTTTTCATGCAAATGTGTGATAACAGATGCCCTTGGGCAAACTTGTAGACATCTTAAATTAGTTTAAATCATCAAATATTTAGAAATTTGTTGCTGATGTTTTACATCCAAATCCACCTGCACACTGCATTCACAAAAGAACGTATAATGTCTTCAGAGTAAGGGCAGAGAATTGTATGAACAGCTTAATAAAAATGGGATGAAAATCATGAAAAGGTTGAGATATATAGGAATTTTAAAAAAAGAAATCTAAATAAATAAGCATTCAAACTTTTTGCGTATAATAAACGGACACAATTTCTTAAGCTAAAGACGAAGAAAAATCTTGCTACTTACGTGTTAGTTTCCCATCAAACACCACAAGCGACATTGAGCCTTTCCTGTCTTTGAATTTCCATTCAATTCTGGCATCTGAACCAAAATCTGCTGAATATGAGCAGGTCAAGTCCACCCCTGAAATTACACGTTAAACAATCATGACCTAATTTACCTTCATATGCAGCAGCATGCAGTAAACAAGACTGAACACTAGGAATGGTTTGTTCCACATAAAGTTGTCCATGTAAAGAAAAAAGAAAAAAAGACACGCTCAGCACTAAGTTGATATTGACGGGAGATCTGCTCATTTGCATGGCTGTCACTGATTTATGAATTTGATCATGTTTACAGTAAAGGAACTTTGTAGCTACTTAAGTAATAAAAAAAGTCATAGGTGCAGTAAATTTATAATCTAGATGACTCATCTTTAAACTCTTAAGGCCGAGTTAAATCTCACAAGCAGACTTTGCTGAATTGCTGTGTATTACATTTTAGCTCAGGAGAGGAATCAGTTTATCACCTGAATTATGTTAATATTCCTCTAGCTAGTCTAGCTAGCCATGTCAGCACACAAACTGTCCATGAACAGTTTAGCTAGTTCATGGATAGTCTTCCTAGCTTAAACTTTCTGTCATTCAAAGTTGCTTTATGTTGTGCATTATTATTTGCAGAAATTTTTTCTTACCATCATTCTCTTTCGCACGCACATCTGGTCTGGTTGTAGAGACGGTAAAGCTGCTTACACCTACACACACACACAAACAAAACAAAATGCCACAATCATGTTAGATTTAAAAATGTTAGATTTAATAAAGCAAAAAAAGATAATCAGCAAAATTCACATTTCTAAATGGCACTGAGTCACATCCTGCTTTGAAATCTATATTTCTTTAAGCATGTAGTAGTTCCTGGGCTGTGATAAATTAGATTAACATAAAAAATACAATAATGTGAAATGACAAGATTAACGACAGTCAGCTATATCATAAAAAAGAAAACTATAGGCAGCTGTATAAACTTAAATTGTGTGAATTCGCATACATGTAAGACAACTTTGAGTCAAAAGACTGATTGATCGGAGAGCAAGGAGAAAAAATACAGGCACAAAATAAAAACTTGAAAATATTTACTATAAAACTGGACCTTAAATTTAAAGCACCTGCTCTGATAAACTTCTTGATTTCAATAATATTCAAGCACGAAATTTCAATAAGATGACGATAAGATTATAAACTGAGCTTCTTTTTCCTACATTTCTGAAAACTGGAAATATGAACAGAAATGTTTTTTTTTCCCATTTCAAATAAATTATGAATCAATTAAGTGCATAATGTTCAGATGAATGATAATGAAAATTACCATTACTGCATGCCTGCAAACATGAGTAGTATTATGTAACCAACACTTGCATCACCAGTACACAAACAATAAGCTAATCATCCATTCACTGGTATAAACTGGAACTTGAAAGATCACAAACAAGGCACTGAAGATTTAAAAAAACCACACCCTTTGTCAAACACTCGGAGCATGATCACAAGCCTTCAGAGAGCCGAGGTGGAAAAAAGTGACTCATTCCTGTGTGCTGAGCCAGAAAGCAATATTGAAACTGTCTACTGTTTGGGTGAAACTGGCTCTGTACAGCCACAGCAGTGCCACACCACAGACATTGACTACAGTATAACCAATTCAAACGGTCACAGGCTATTTGTCATAGTATATGTCCATCTAGTGCAGCACTTTACATTACACATCTGCAATTACTTCAGTGTGTGGAGTTACACAATCAACAGCAACCCTGTCTACAAAGCCTGGCGTAATAAATAGAAACCTCAACTGGAGGAAAGCAGGAGTCACTTACTATTAACTATGAGTAAAATCCTTCAAGTTCAAACTAAAAACTCTTAAATTAATCCACATTTTGCATGTCCATTATTGAAAAAGTCACAATGGGAGTTTTTATTGTTTTACCAATGATTGAGTTCTCTAAAACTACAGACAGTAATTTAAAGGCAGATTCAGCCGAAGGAATGCATCTACTCCAAGTTTTGGTTTGATAGAGAGAGAGAGAGAGATAAGCCCATTGGTGTAAAATGTAACAAGAGATTTCTATGACTTCCTTGTTTGCATAATTTTGAGTTTCAGTTCAGAGATGGTATGCAAGCTTTCAAATGAAAGTAGGTGGAAACCACTGAGCACAGGGAACTCACTTGAAAGCCTGACATAAATGTGTCAGAGTACTGAACAGGACTGAGTATAATCTGCTGTACCGTTTATTCATCAAACCATGCTGCAGGTGAGATGACCTGCATTGATGGTGATTCAAACAACTGCAAGGATGAAAATCCTCTGGAAAATGTTGTGCCAGGTTCCTCTGCTTGTTGAACTACTGATGTATATTAAAATCTTTTAATTGCTTAATACTTTAAGTTTGAGTTTTATGTTGCTAGTTTACAACCAACCCTCAACAATGTCAATAGCATTATCCACCACTGTCAATAACTAGATAATTCTAGAAGACACTACCAAGGAAGTCCTTCCACCCACCAAAGGTGCTCTAAATACTTCCGATGACATGGCAGCTGGATTTATGAGTTTGTCACAAAGTTTGAGTGGATTAGTTCATTTCTGGGTCAGATTTATAGAATAGAAAGTGAAATTTGATGGAACAAATGATTTATAGTTGACTAAGATTTTATGGATAACTATAAGGTAAATAAATAACCAAAGCTATGCAGTATATTGTATTGAAAATGGGAGGCATTTTAAAATACATGATGATGATGATGATGTGTGTATGTACATTTTCCTTTTCATTGTGATAAATAAATGGGTACATGAACCAATTTTTTTGTGTCAAGATTATAGTTATATTTTCAAGCAAATTAACACATTACCGAAGTTACTGTACTTCTGTAAAATTTAAACATTTTGTTTCCTCAGAAAAACCCAGAGAAAAACCTCTCTTCTGGAAACTTCAGTTTGTTCTAAAAGTGAGCTGGTGTGAAAAAAGGTGACAATTAAATGGGATTAGTGATTCCTCCTTTTTTTTTTCATACAAAACGAGAACATGTATCTTCCACTTTTTTATAGGCCTACTCCTTTTGCACTATAGTAGTGGTGTGTGGTTGTACATCTTGTATTTCTTCTTTCTCCACTAAGTTACCAAACAGAGGATCAGAACAAACAGAGAGCAGGCCAAAGTTCCAACACCAGATCCGAAACTCGAGTTTTAATGTCACTATATGCACCACAGTTCGCTTTCCAGCGGCTGAATGTATTATTTCTCTGCTCACTATATAAAAGTAATCACTTTTACAGCTGATTTAACTAAAATAAGAGAAAAGGCCACAAACGCTCACCTTTTACTGCGCAGAAGAACAATAGCGCCGAAACGAACCCCCTCATGTCGGGTTTCTGTTCCTGGTTTGTTTCGGAGTGGTTCCTTTTAAACTATTATATTAAAAATGAGTAGATAAATAAAAACACAAATGCGCAAAATATTCCTTTCGTTAAATAAATAAAAAAAACTGGGTTCCTCGGTTTCCTTCAGTTTCTGTCGACAACGTTGCCAGCAGCCACAACTGTGTGCTCTCACCTGAGGACTCCGACCAGGTATCAACAAGCACGGTCACTTCCGGTAATAAGATCCTCTCAGGTACCGCCGTGATGACGGAGTGGAAAAACAGGTTTGACTGGATGAAACCTTACAAGAAAAACATGAAGAGAAACAGCTGAAGGTGGTGGTGCAGCCTGTCGCCTGGTTGAATTGTCTTGCTTAAGTGTTCTCTCACGTAGATGTTTCTGTTTGTGTATTTAAAATGTGTGACTTCCTTCCTCATCTCTGGCCTCATTGTTCTGGACGAGTCTGAAAAAGCCAACAATGAAAGGACTGCAAGTTCCCAATTCTTTGAAACTAATAAAATAATTTCCTAAGTTCTGCTAATTCTTCAGAAAGGCACTTATGGTCACCAAAAATGTCTTAATTTTGATTAATTTGCCAAAAGTATTCATCCATAATCAGTAATTCCGGATCATATGGATTTATGGTATGATAGAACCTGAACCTGCATTTGTGGATTGTACGATGAACAGTGTTCACAGACAGTGATTTCTGGAAGTCTTAGTGAGCCCATGCAGTGATTTCCTGTAGATAATCATGCCTAATTTTAATATGGTAATATCTGAGGGCCCAAAGATCACCAGCATCCAGTTTTGACCTTTGACCTTGTCCCATTTGTACAGAGATTCCTCTTGATTTTCTCAATCTTTTGTTGATATTATACACCATAGATGGTGAGTCATGTTCCTGACCTGTTGTCATTTAACCTAATTAGTTATCAAAAGTTCCATCAGTTGCTTTTTATTTGTGTCAATTACTTTTCCAGCTTTTTGTTTCCCCTTCTTCCAGCTTTTTTTGAGGTTTGTAGCAGCCATCATTTTCAAAATGAGTTAACATTTTCCATGAAATGGTAAAATGTCTTTCGACATCTGACATGTTGTTTGTGTACTGTTAGAAAAAAATTACGAGTTCATGGGATTTGCAAATCATTGCATTCTATCTTTATTTACATTTCTCATAGTGTCCCAACTTTTCGGGCGATGGGGTTCTATCATCGGTCTGTACTTTTGTTAAGTTCAGCCACATCATTGTGATTTTTAATTTATTTCTCATAGTTTGGCCCTTCTTACTTCTTATTACTACTACAGAGTATCTTAATCCTCCAACATGAAACTTATCCACACTAACACATATAGTAATATGCTCTGAACTAGAATTTTTAAAAGTAAGTGGTATCAGCTATTAGTGATGCCATTTTTACAGTTGCATACCATTAAATAAATACCAGTTAGTATGGGGGAAAACATACATATTGCAAAGAGTATTTCTATTGTAACTCTTATCTGATCAATAACTGAATTTAAGTATTGAGGTTAATTTATTTATTTTGTATATTCATTGGCTACACGGTGGTGTGGTGGTTAGCACCGCAGCCTCACAGCAAGAGGGTCACTGGTTCAAGCCTGGGGCTGAGTTTGAGCCAGAGGGGCTGGCTGGTTCGAGCTGGGGAGGGGTTCGAAGTAGTGGCCTTTCTGTGCAGAGTTTGCATGTTCTCCCCATGTACAGTATGTGTGGGTTCTCACCGGGTACTCCGGCTTCCTCCCACAGTCCAAAGACATGCATGTTAGGTTAATTGGTCACT
>JAOXYM010000016.1:7596742-7607041 GCA_028567055.1 Leptatherina wallacei | reverse complement strand
TGGTGAGGTTGGTTGCTGTTTGCAGAGTTGTACACAGATTTTCATCAAACTTTGTTAACCCTGTCATAGATTTCTGCTAATTGTCATTCATTCCAAGTCCATAAACATGTTATAAATGATAACTAATCTATTATTTACTGCTTTATTTAAAGAATGGGGATCTATCAAGTCTGCTATTCACATAATGTTTTTGAAAATGTATCATTGAGTTAACAGCAGAGATCTCTGAGGACCTCAGAAAAAGAGTCTTTGATGAGCAACAAGATGGAAAAAGTTACAAAATCACCTCTAAAGAGTTTGTAAACCACCAATCCGCCACAAGGCTAACTGCTGGTTTTTAATGAATGGGATTCAGAACCATTGTTAGCCTCCATGGGGGTGATTTAAACACAAACATCAGTGTCTGCACTGTCTCCATAAATTTATAGAAGATCTAAAGGCCTCCCTGACACTGACTAATGTTAATGTTCATGAGTCCAACCATGAGGGGAACACTGAACAACAATGGTTCAAGACAAAGTCACTGTTCCCTAAAATCAATATGACTAAAACATAGACTCTTTAGCACCCCCCACTGATAGCATCTGAACACTTCTACAACTGAAACTTCCTTTTCCTGTTGATGTAATACCTATTGTAACTGGGAGTTAAATATCTTCGGAAATAGTCTTGTAGTCCCTGGAATCGTTATATTTTCTGGAACAGTGTTTCTGATTTTCAGCATGTAGCTAAACATTTGAAAAGTGTTTCTGTGAGCCAATAAGATACATCTATCACTCCCAGCATTAAAGCTACTGACAGGTAAAGTGAGTATACTTACCTTGTTACAATGCAGTGCTCTGATTGGTAAATAGCATCCTGACATTGTTATAGATGTTACTTTGGCCCTTGCCATCTCTCTAAACTTGTTGTGGATGAGTCACATCACTTTGAGTCTGAGGTATTTGCCCATCCTCCAAACTCCCCAGATGCCAATCTGATAGAATATGATGCAACTGTGAGGAGCAAGCCCAATACACAACAACCCCGGATAGCTCCCAGAGGATCTATTGCTCCCACTGCCAGACGATCCAGGATGCACTGAGGGCCACACCCTGATCAGTCAGAGCTGTTTGAGTAGCTTGAGGAGGACTTAATAATGGGCAGGGGGTCATGACATTATAGCTGACTAAATTAAGAATGTGATGTTTTACAGCACTAACGGGGCCACCAGGCGAATGAAGGGAATTTGGTGCATCGTGACCATTTTGCACGCTGGTTACAATTAATTGGAACTTTTTATTCATTATTCAGAAATTGGTTGTACGTATGCTAACTTCACCAAAAGATTGAAAGTCCTTATTCTTCTTATTATTACTAGTAGTTGACTACTTATGAGTTCACACCTCTCCCCATACACAGAGCTGTACCTTAAGAAAAATGGTCAACAATGAACATCTTTCAGTATTATGGGTTAGTTTTGTAAAAAAAAAAAAAAAAAGAGGGATATGCAGCTGCTGTAGTCCAGCACTTTTCCCCACAGCTTTCTTCACACTAGATGTCACTAAAGCATTGATTGGTGCAGACTGCATTTTTTTTCTCCACAATGGTGCTTCCAGTTTTTGTCCTGCAGAGGGAACTCTTGTTTTGCATCAATATGAATTGACAACCTACCCCTCCCAAAAATCCAAGTATCTGGATAGTGATAGAGTGGTAGAAGTGAGTGAAAAGTGGAATAAGCATGATAACCAGTTTCAATTCAATTTTCTATAGAGTACATTTTTTCACATATGTTGATCCACACAAAAGTTATCAAGCAGCATGTATGAGCTGACAGCTGTTACTTGATTTATTTGTATACTATCTTAGAAAACAGTGAAGTGTATTATGTATTTGTGTTACATCCGTGGTATGTGTGCCTGTGTGTTTAAGTGAGGGCGTACTGATCGGAGCAATAACTGTATCCTCAGTCAGTCTGCGCTGCTGATGCAGCTGATCCTGCTCCACACACAGACGCAGCAAAACGCAGGGGACAGCTGGAGACCAAATATCAGGTAAGACTAGCTGCTCTACCCGTGGACTTAAAATATCGTATAATAAAGCCTTTGCATGTGACAATCGTGTCTGCATGGCTGTTGGTTTGTTCCACTTGCAGACGAGAAACTGTGTGCACATACAGCCGAAGGGAGCTCGGTAGTTTGCTGCAGTGCAATGACACCGCATGGGCGTAGTCTTATCTGCATCTGGGCTGCAGGTAGAACTGCAGACCCAGGCCCACTTTCACTGCGCTTGTACATCCAGTAGTCTGACATGAGGTGCTGTTTGTACACGGGTTGCATGCTACTTTAAGCTCCATGGACTGTTGTTTTGGTGCTGGAGGGTTTCCAGCCCTTATGTTAACTTTCTCATGCTCTGTCCCATGTTGAACCATAGCGTGGCGGGAAGGTCTGATCGGACACATACACGTCGCCATGGAGCTGCATCTCCTGGTTGCGGTTTGTCTCCTTTTTGGCAGAATAATGATGACGCATCAAACTCACAGTATGTCCGTCTTTTTTAGCCTATATTTGAATATTAGTCATCTTGTTGAAAAAAGGTTGTAACTTAAATATGCTGTGTCTAATTCAGTTAGCTGATCATTAGGCTATATTAAATAGGTGTAGGGCTGCAGAAATATGTCTACATGTCTACAATATGTCTATAACACTACACACCCAGGATGAAGTCAATAAACCTACAATGCAGCAAAGGTGTCATTGCTCTGTTTCACCACAGACATCAGTAAAGTTTCATGCAATCCACATAGATAGCTACCTGCACACTCAGACATAAATAACACAATAACACATATAACACAGATATAAAGGAAAGAAAGAATACCCTATTTATTTATTTTTGTTTGATTGTTTATTTTACATATATTTAAAAAAGATTGTTTTATCCTGACCAGGTTTGACAGTTAATTGGCTTCAGATTAACAACAACTCACAGTATATTATGCCAGATTTATTTATTTAGCAAAAACTAAGCCAGAAAGCAGAAGCAGTCTGTGAAAAACTAAGTTGTTTTCAGTTTCAGTTTAGTTTATTTTGCTTGGTCACACAATTTCATCAAATAATTAAATCAAACATTTTACAATCGACAGCTGCAAGACCAAACAGGCAGAAGCAAAAGCTTGTATGCCTACATTGATACATATCTACACAAAAAATGAGTCACCATTCAAATTCACAAGTCAAACAAAACCAAAGCAATCATGTACCGCACATGACCCTTGTAGAGATAACTACCTCATGAAGTTCTGTATCCCTCAAAAATAGACAGGGAGATTCCTTTTTCAAATATAAATAAAGAATTGCAATTTTCTATCTCCTTACAAAGTTGTTTCCAATATTTAGCCCCAACAAAAGACAAACATCTTTGTTTCACCCCTTTTCTGCAGATTCGCAAAGTAAAATTACATTCATATCTTAAATTATAGTTAATTTGCTGCAGCTTAAAATATTTTTGGACACCTTCTGGAAGACTATTTTGTTTAACTTTGAACATGATTTGGATCATTTTGTAATAAACTATATCATTAAATTTCATAAGATTTGATTTGATGAATAATGGATGTGTTATCATAATATCCAGCATTATTTATTAAGCGTATGGTTCGTTTCTGGGTTATAACAATATCATTAAGAGTTGTCTTGTAAGTGCCACCCCATAGCTCTACACTGTAAGTCCAATACTGGAGTATTAATGTGCAATAAATTATAGACAAAGCTCTATTCGTCAGTAGATCTTTAGTTTTATATAGGATACCAAAAGTTTTTGATATTTTTGTCTTAATATAATATACATGTTGCTTCAACTCCTAGAAATTTAACATCAAAAACCCTTTTAATACCATATATTTTTAGTTTTACTTCCTTAAGTGTCTCTTTTTTACTTCCAAATATCATACATTTTGTTTTTGAAATGTTCAGTGACAACTTGTTGCTGTCAAACCAGGTTTTGAGTAGATTCAATTCTCTCTTTATCAACAACAACAGTTCGTTTAATTTTTTACCCGAACAGACTAAAGTTGTGTCGTCGGCAAACATAATACATCTAAACAGCTGAGACAAGTTACAGATATCATTGATAAAGATAATTAAAAGTTTTGGACCAATCACAGAACCTTGTGGTATTCCACATGTTATGGTCTTCAGTCCAGACACTGTAGCTTTTAATTGAATGCATTGTTGACGGTTTTCCAGGTAGCTTTTAATCCAAGAAAAAACAGCACCGCGAATACCCTACTTTTCAAGTTTTATCAATAGTTGACTATGGTCGATGGTGTCAAAAGCTCGCTAAAGATCAATAAATACACCTATTGAAAATTTGTTATTGTGCAAAGCAGAACTCACCTCTTCAATCATATTCATAATAGCATGTATGTAGTTAATTTTTCTTTAAATCCATATTGTTGTTCACAAAGTTAACAAATTTTTTCAAACAAAATATCTAATTGTTTCACGAAAAGTTTCTCCAAGATTTAGAAAAATTGAGGAAGAATGAATATGGGCCTATAATTTTCCATAAGATGTTTGTTACCATTTTTAAAGATAGAAATAACCTTTGCTATCTTCATGTCATCTGGAACAATTTCATGCAGGAATGACTGACTAAAAATATGAGAGTGGTTTTGCAATTAAATCAATAACTAGTTTGATATCATATCAATTTGGTTTATGTCAGCTGTTTTTTTATTCTTAAATGCTTTAACTGGGTCAATGAGATCCATTTCAGTCACTCTACAAAAGAACATAGACTTGTATTTATTATATTTCCAAAGAGATGCCTGTCTTTATCCTGCTCAGGAATTTGTTTTGCAAGTTATTGCCCCATATCAACAAAATAATTATTAAATTCTTCCACTATTTTTTGTATATTTTCTACTTTAATATTTGTATTCTTAAGAAAATACTATGGAACATCTTTACTGTTGCATTCAGAACCTGGTTTATTGCATTCCAAGTCTGTTTAATATTGGTTTTACAATTTTCAAATATTTTATTGTAGTACAACTTCTTTTGCGTCCTTAAGAGTGATGTTAACTTATTTTTATAAGTTTTATATTCCTTCTCATTTTCACTAGTTCTATTTTTAATATATTTTATAGAGAGAAGGTTTTTTTTCTACATGCTTTTTGCAAACCAGTTGTTATCCATGGGTTCCTTTTGTATTTGTCTTTTTGCGGAAACCTTATCAGTGGACAGTAACGATAAAGTTCTAACCATTTGGACAAAAATGCTACATAAGCCTCATTTGGATTATTAACATAAACACCGTCCCATACACAGTGTGATAGCTCAGTCTTGAATGCTTCAATTGCTTCAGGTGTTCTAAATCTCATAAAATTGATTGAATAATTTTGTGGTATCTTTTTTTACTTTATACTTTGAGTATTTATAAACACTGGGAAATTATCTGTAATATCACACATCAAAAGACCACTTGTAGAAATTTCTTCAATATTGGTAAAAATGTTAACAACAAGAGTTGCACATTCATGAGTTACCCTTGTTGGCTTATCTATTACAGCTCTTAAGCCATAACTAAACATTTCATTTATAAAATCAAAAGTTAATTACGGAGTTTTCCATTTTAGTAAATCAATATTGAAATCTCCACAAACGAAAACAGATTTCTTATTACTTAAATTTCCCAAAACTTTTCATAAACAATCTATGAAAGGTTCAATGTGAGCACCAGGAGTTCTATAAATACAACATCAAAATATACTTTGATCTTTGTCAATTTTATCTGGATAGTCAGACTCTCCATCACATCATCTACTGTATAACTAAAGTGTCAATAATTTCACAATAGAAATTCTTCTGAACATAAAATGCTACGCCACCTTTCTTATTGTTTCTGTTGATATTAAAGAAATGATAGTTTTCTAACATAAATGATTCACTCATTTCATCAGTTAACCAAGTGTCTGTTATGGCAATGACTTGAAATGTACTTGCTGATGATGATAAACATTCCTTAAAAATCTGAGACTTCTACTATCAAAGTGGATTACTGAAAAACCACTTCAATCTAAATTTTTAAATTGATCCTCACAATAATGTAAAGCCTTTGCATTATATGCATTAAAAAATGTGTTTCAGGATAAATGTCAATATCAAAATCTTTATCATTTGTCACGTCAATGTAATTTAAATTTAACTCCTCGTTCTTTCCTTTCTCAGAATTATTTTAATTGGTAATACAATCCTCATCACAAGACTAATAGTCATCATTCATCATTCTCTAGGAGAAAAGTGATAGAATGAAAAGTAGGAAAATTAGAAATAATAAAAACAAAACAAACAAATAATATTCACAAAAAATACTCAATTATCTGTTAAGGTGTTTCCAACATATCACATTAGGCCCAAAACACAGCACGTCACTTGAATTTATACAGTTCTTTCAAGGATTTCAACAGAATGGGCTACAAGTGGGCTACATCCTTACTTCTATTGGAATTAAGAGAGTAAGCAGCAGCCAGATGCTGTTAATCAAATACACTTAATTGACTCATCAGCAGCAGGTGGGAGCACCTCTATAAAAACAGATGTTGAGGCAGTTTGTAGGTCTGGAGCATTCGGGTGTGTAACACAATACCAAGGAGGAAAGACATTAGTGGTGATCTTAGATTAGGAACAGTTAATGTTCATCATACTTTTCTGCCAATCAAATAAATGTCCCTGCAAGTTCACCTCAAGGTCAGAAAAACTTAAAAAAAAAAAAAAAATCCAAGTGCTCCATCTCAGACCTGTCAAGGATGGTGGTGGAGTTGTGATGGTTTTGACCTGTTTTGAGCCACTGGACATGGGCACTTTGCAGTCACTGAGTTAACATGAACTCCTCTGTATACCAAAGTATTCTAAAGTCATTTAATTAATTAATTAAATGGATAAATGGATCAGGCAGAAAGATAATGATCCCAAACACAGCAACAAATCTACCACAGAAAGGAAAGAGAAAGGAAAAGAGGGGTTGCAATGGTCCAAGATCCAGTCTTCAACTTGGTTGAAATGCTGTTTGCAGGATGTTAAGAGAGCTGAGCATAAACAGAAATTACCTAAAACAATGTTTTAAAAAAGAGCATGGGATTTTATAGTTTTTCACAAACCATTTCTTTATTTTATCTTCGGTTTTGTTAAGTACATAATAACATGGTGTAAATGTCACATTCATGTTGTTGTTTTTTTTAACCTGAAGTTGTAACCAATTTTAAGAGCTGGTGTGGACCAGATGATTTCTTTTTCTATTATGTCATGATTTATAAAACTTTAGTAATCTTCATAATCAGCTTGAAAGATTTTAAACAACTCTTCTGTTTCTTAAACAAGCGTCTAAAATCTATGTGCAGCTTTCTCTTGCAGCCAAAGATTGTGCTGCTGGAAGATTACAGTCTAGCAGACTGAAGCAGAGTTTTGTCCTGGATTTCTTTCTTCTTTGCAGTGACCATTTTATAATGAAACCTATTTTCTGTATTGTGAACACAGCTTATTTGCAAACACTGTGCTTGCATCTGTTTTAGTGAACTCAGTCACTACGTACCTGTTCACTCCTCGTGGACCCCAGATGTTTCCATGTCTGACTTACCTGGAGCGAAACGTCAGGGTGGACTGTGAGTTTCCACCCACCTACCAGGTCCCCGGCCCCTACTGTGAGTACCGGCAAGACAGCCGTCTGGTCGGCAGCACCTTCCCCAACGCCGTCATCTATGTGTCCACAGAGGACCGCAGGAGGAGCAACGTCAGCCTGGTCCTTCCCAATCTGTGCCGCCTCACTTGGGCCCCCATGGCCGATGAGAAGCCTTACACCTACACCTGCAGGGTTTATCAGGGCAACAGCTGGAAGGAAAACAGCATGGCTGTTCATCACAGTAAGTTCTTGTTTCTTAGGTCTTTATTTTTTCCCAAACATCTGTGACCATAGTATCTAAAGTCTGTTTTATTTTTTTTCTCCATTGAAGGGCTTCTACCAATCTGCTCTGCAATCAGTGTTATGTCCAAATCGGCACCGTGGCTTTTGTCACTGGTGATGTCACTTCCTGTGGCTGTGGGTCTTCTGAGTCCTTGAGCTTTGTTTTCACAGGTTAGCAACACAATGGACCTTTCATGATTATTGACTCGCTCTGGTATGGTGGTTGTTGAATGTGGGAATATTTTCTAAAGTATTTTTCAGTTCATTTTAGGCCGAGTAGATGACAAGAAAAAACCTCTAACTGAATAAGACAGGATCTAACAAACTTCTTAGTGAGTATTGGAGCATACTTTAAAGTGTTGAATTATGAGACTATTTATGTAACAGACCTCACTGGTCACTGCTGTACCTTCAAGACGTTTCACAGAATTGTAAAGGGGGAAGAGAGTTATGATGAGATCAAATGACACTACAAACAAATGAAGCATTGATCAGTGTTCATTTTCTTGTTGATTATCAACAACAGATCAGCAAACTTTAAACTTCTGTCTTTGCTACGATGCTCTTGTAAATCATTAGATGCTATCTGGATACAGATATTTTATTGATTAGATAAATACTTTTGTGGCTTTTATAATTTGTGATTGCAAGGAAAAACAGATGCTTCTTATAGATTTATATTAATGTGCTTAAGACAAATTATTTTAATTATGAATAAAAACATTTGAAGTGGAGAAATTCAACACAGCACTTTAGTTCTTTCACTGTATCGTTAATTGTTTTAATAGTGGGTCGTCCTATGATTGGAGTCATAATGACCAAAGAGTCATTAAAGAGTGAAAAGCTGAAAATCATGGTTTGTCAGTTGATTATGATTTCCTGTTAATCATTAAGTAATATATGCAGCCCACAGATGCATACACATGGATGGTATTATATGAATATAATATGATATAAGATAGCTGCTCACACACTGCCTTTTCTGCTGGGATTGGGCCTTTCTAATACCTCTGCTACCTTAAATAAAATGAAGTTACTGTACACTGAACCTGCAAAACTGTACACTGCAAGAGGTCCATCTGATTATAAAACATCAGATCAAACAAAAGCTCTTTTTTTATTCCCCCTTTGACAGCAATAAGAAAAATACTATAACAAAACAGAAAAGATGAGTCTTAACGCGATGAACTCTGACGATAGACTCGGATGAAGGTGCACCATGTAAATCTGGTTGCGTACATGCTCCCATAGTCTAAAGAGTGTGAAGGTGCATGACTGATTCGACTCTTCCCAAAGTCTGTATTATGATGTGAGCCATTTATGCAACCCTGTATGTAACGTATCACACTGCAGATGTCCATCATGTGGGTGGACAAGCTGTAGTGAGAAAAAGCTGATGGAGGTGTAATGTTTTGCACGGAAAGTATTCACTGTAATAGTCCTGGTGTGTTCAAATGCCACATAGTTTAAAAGAACTTGTGTTAATGTGTACATCGTGTGTAGTGTAAAAGATCGTTTACACACTTCCACTTTTATTCTTTATGTTTGAAATGTATGTACTATTCAGGGCCTTTTTTATGATCTGTTTATGCTGCTTGCTTGATTGAACTTGATTAAAATTCATGTTTTGTTTTGTTGTTTTTTTTTCTTTTTTTGGTTAACTTGTCACATGTTAAACAGTAATTGTGTGTGCAATACATTTCTGTTTTTTTTCCATCACTTTTGTATCCTGTGTGCTAAGTATTATTTGCATAATAGCACTTGCATTAAAGATGGCGTTATATATTTTCAATTTAGCTTGTTTTTGTTATTCAACCAGTACAGGTGCAATATATTGTATAACCACGCCGTAATAAATAAAGGTTATGCATTGTAAGTTTCCTGTGGTTTCTCTGCACAAAGACATAACGTGACAATTTCCCTACATAGCCATTTGCCTGTAAACAGTTGGAATAGGAAAAGAGATGAATTCTGCCTCTGACCAACTGCATGCTGGGATATAATCCAGCCCACCAAACCCACAAAACTCCCAAGTCGGTAAAAAAGATGACTGAATTAAGAGCTTGAATTGAACACAAAGGCAGTGGAAGCAAGAAATATGTAAAGTATAAGACAAACCTCCATTTATTTAACCAGACATCGCCAAACTGCCAAGTTAGTCAATTCTTTTTTGCTGGTGCTTCCTATCATTGTCCTGCAGAGGGAGCTTGTTTTTCACTGTAAGGTATCCATCCAGTCTGTCTCTCTGTGTGGCCCTGTGATAGACTGGCGACCTGTCCAGGGTGTATCCTGCCTCTCGCCTGATAATTGCTGGGATAGGCTCCAGCCCACCCGCGACCCTGCATGGATTAAGCGGTA
>JAOXYM010000016.1:7558812-7586459 GCA_028567055.1 Leptatherina wallacei | reverse complement strand
TTTTATGTTGTGAAGCACTTTGTGATGCGCAATGTATGAAAGGTGCTATACAAATAAAGTTTGATTTGATTTGATTTATGCACTTCAAATTTCCAAAAGTATTTTCTCCCTGGCCACTGACCACTGAATGATGAACTTCTTTTGGCACTTTATTATAAAGTGATAACATGCTTGTCTCACGTGGATTTGCATATGTTTGAAAATAACTTTGTCTCAGATGGTCAAAGAGAATGGTGGTGGCGGTCTCTATTTTTTAAATGAAGGTGAGCAGCGGAGTAATGTCAGGAAAAACCTGTAAGGGGACAGCGGGAAAGGTTCAGGAACAACAAGAACCTTGAGGATGCTTTATTTGTGTTCGTTTCATAACAACTGCCAGAGCAAGTCGGTCTCACCTACTTGTCATCCACTCAGCATCCTACCCTGGCACCCAGCTGCGTGTGGTCGTCTTTACTCTCTGGGAAAACCCATGAGGTCCTGCTGTGGGGTCAAAGTTAAAGTCTAGTGCGCCACCATCCATGAGAGTGTCATGGAGGACAGACTCCAAGTCACACTCAAACCTCTCGATGGACACGTTGTCCAGGTCACTGGGCAGCCGCTCGTGATGGTGACCATGTGGGTGAGCTGAGTTTAGCTCCCTGTAGCTGTTGATGTAGCTTGCTGAGAAATCATTAGTGTGTGTTGGATGTCCATGGGACAGCTGCATAGATGTCCTCAGCCTGGTCATTCTTGGAGGGGCCCCTGAAAGACTAGTCAGACTAGTCAAGGGTATCATGTTACAGCTATTCAAGTCTCGTGGGGCAGCAGGACTTTGGCTATGTATAGCATGTGGATTTACATGAAGAGCTGTGTGACTTTGATGGGTATTTGGAATTTTTACTCCACTATGACCCCCCACGTGGCTTTGACTACTATAAGTGGGCATTAGGCAACTTCCCCTCCCAACTGCAGACACCCGTGCATCACTAGAGGGCAATATGTCCCTTCTGGTGTCTGCCTCTGCGGTCAGTAGTTCTTTGAGGAGGCCTGCAGGGAACATATATTGGTTATCATACGCCCCAAAGCCAGGCTTAGTCTCTGGAAGTATCTGCATTGGAGCAGGGGACAGAGAGTTCATCCTCACCTGACTGTACATGCACTTAGGGTAGTCTTGGGTCAAACTTAAACCAGTGGAGCTATAGGAGTTACTCTGAAGCATCGCAGCATTTGAAGTGTGTGAAGAGTCTGAGCCCAGCTGTGGGGCTTTGGGAGACAAAAGGTTCAGATTATCAAGCAAACTCTCCATTACACGTTCTGAGCCGTGTTGGCCCATGGATCCAGCCATTTCTGAGAGGCTGGGAAGGGCAGAGGTAATCTTGGTCCCTGACGTTCCGGGATACATCATATGGCCATCAGACTCCCCGAGATCATCCTGCTCAGAGGGGAAGGGTGAACGTCGTCCACTCAGAGTGCTAGCATCAGAGCTGGTGCGTGTTCTAAAGGAGCTCCAGGCCTCCAAGTCCTCGTTACTGTGGGAGTTTGGGCTTCCCAGCCAGTTAGAGTACTGGGATCCAGGGCTGCCGGCTCCCCCTTCAACTTCTTCCTGTAAAGACATCTAAGGATAGAAGAAAACACAAAAAGGTCTCATAAGCTGTAAGTACAAATAAAATGGTTCAGCAGAATCATCTATTAACGGATGTCAATTATGTAGATACACTGTTAATGAAAGACACTGCACCTTTTTCTTTGTTGCCCTTCCTCTACTTTTGCCAAACTTATTATTGTTGTCCATGGAGGTAGCTCTGCGTCGAGGTGATTTTCCATTTTTCCCCCCCTCCGGGTTCAGCATCCACCAGGAACTTTTACCGGTTCCCTCGTTCTGTATGCGCACAAAACGGCTGTGCAGGGACAGGTTGTGTCTGATGGAATTCTGGATGGAAAAAGAGGAAATTGTGTGTGATGATAAGAGATCTCAAAGCATTGAGAGCATAAAAGACAGATGTCATCAGTGCCGGCCCAAGGCAAAAGCGAACTAAGCGGCCGATTGAGGCTGTGGTAGTTGGGTTGGGGGCAAAATCAATTTCTGCTTAGGGCCTCGTAAAGGCTTAGGCCGGCCTTGGATGTCATCACCAGGTTTTAAAAGGTGAAGTCGATGGTAAAGTGTCTTTTCATTAAAAAAAATAAAAGGAGCAAATGCCTGGCTGCAATACATCTCTGGTTCCAGTAGAGTGCTGTTCAGAAAGACTCAGCTTCTCTGATAAAATACCTACAGAGTTATGTTTGTCCACAAGTCACTATGGGGTTACAGTAATTTGAACAAGTGCTCCAATCTAAACGAGGATGAAAGTAAATTTTAGAACAACTCTTGATGACTTTCTGTAAAGTATTGCCCCTTCAAAAGAAATATGACCCATATGAGCGTTTTACAGCAAACATCATTATCAAGTCTTTTCCTTGACCAGCTTGACCACCACACTAGATGCCAGCAGGAGTGCAGGACACCACAGTCTATGACTTTTGTATTGCCTGTTAATTGTGTTAATTGATAACTGTAGTCTTGCTGTCATTTGTAAAATAATCAATAAAGCTGATACTGCACTGTCTTTGTTTTATTACATTTCTATTACCTCCACCAAGGCGGAGGTTATGTTTGCAGCTGCCAATCAGCAACATAACTCAAAAATTTACTTATGAAATTATGAACCCATTTTGATCAAATGTTTAGGAAATCTCCAAAATGGAATAAGGAACAAGTGATTAAAACATCTGGGAACTTTGTTGCCTCTGGGTCTTTCGCTGGTCAAAGCAAAGGTTGTTAAAGCATAACACCATTGGATTTTCAGTGTTGATCCTCACAGATTTTTCTTTGATTTTCGTAGAGTTTTTCTTTAAATATACCGAAAAGTTGTGTTGTGGTTGGCTGCCATAATAGCTGTTCTACAGACGGCAAGATCATTCTTTGACACAAAAGCCCAGAAAGATGTGATAACTGGCAAGCGGCTATCAAACATGTCAATACTGATTGGAGTCTTTTGAAATATTCCACAATTTATTCAGATCATTTTGTCACTGGTGAGTAAAACATTTATCATGATATTAGTGTTTAAAACTTACGGTTGTGTTTGTATAGATGTCAAAAAATACTATGAAATGACTGCTTACAGTAACAATAATAAATGTCTGTTGGTGGTTTTTGTGAGATTCTCTATGTTTCTCGTTAGCAGCTCCTTCGTAATGTGACGGTGAATAGACACAAGGGCATTCCTTCAGTCCTACTGCCATTAGCTTCACCTCATATCTTTTTCTAGCCTTGACACTGAGGGGGATCAATACAACTCTATGACATAATGGATCGTTTTCTATCAGAAACCGATGGAGAACAAGTTGCACACTTCAACACATATGCTGGTCAGGGTTTGTTTTCACCAGCAAGCTGTTCATGGTCACATGACCACACCAGGTTGTGACATAGCTTTGTGCCTACTCTGGAGATAGGGATAGTTTAGCCATGAGAGCTTCTAACTCAAAAACCAATGTCCAAAATCATTGGCCAAAAAACGAAGACAATGTGTTGGCGAAGGTCTGTGCTCTCCGAGTGCATCCGGGTTATTAATGTAATTATGGCTTCATTTTTAGTTACTGGACAAAGAGACTCTGAAGATATTCAGACATTCAGTATTTTCAACAAGTAAAAGTTAATTTTCTTTGTGGTTTCCAATTTTAAAGGTTCAGTGTTTATGATTTAATGTCATCTATTGGCTTAATTTGTATTTGCATCACATTCCTACCAACAGATCATCCTAAATGTCGCAAAGTTCAATGCAGAATGCAGAATTTTAATGCTCTTTCATTTTAATTTTGAATGGAAAATGAACAATGAATCCATTAAGTGGGTGACAGTTTCATTTTGACAAGAACAGGAAACAAGTGGCATCCTAGCTTATACCACAGATAGTATGAACTATTTCTGCTAACTAAGCTAAGACTAGCATTAGCTGGTAACGTTTTGTCTCTTTTTACAAAACTGGTCATTTTTGGCTATGCTGTGATGACTATGCCCTCATTTCCTCAGCAGCCTGTGTCAGACTCATCTAGGATGTTAATAAGGCAACAGCGACTTCTTTTTTTAAAAATTATTTTCACTTTTTATCTAAAGATCACCAAAGCACAAATACTTTACTTACTGGACTTCCTAAAACCCTATTGGCAGGCTGTACTTACTGGCATTGATGGTGCAAGATATGAACACACAAATAACCGAGAGCGTATCACAGCAATTTTTGCAAAACTACATTGGCTACTAGTATCCTTCCATTTTGACTTAATCTTACTTTTTATTGGTTTATAAAGCCTTCAAAGCTCTTCGACCAAATGTGATTGCTTACGCCAACTTTGATTGATAGATCTTACATTGCAAAGTGTAAAAAAATAATAAAGTTTTCACACTGAGAAAGAAATTTATGAAGAAGCAATTGCTGTTTGTTCCTCCGAGCTTCCCATCAGTCTACTTTAAAATATACTTTTAAGAGAATTTATAAGGTGCACTTTTTTCATTTAGTTGATCACTACTCTTGCTAAATATGATGACTATGCTAAATATGTGAGCAAGACACCCATATAGCACCAAAGTTATGGCGATCAACACAGATTTACATCAGATGCACAATTAATTATTCAGTGTTACATCTAGCCTCTTCCGGAATAATGCATTCACAGGCTAATGAAGGTGTTTAAAATTCAGGACAGCAAATTATGTTCTGAATAATCAAGAAATTAATTTATAAAACTTCAATTAGCTATCAAAGTCAATGTTTTTCAGTCTCTTTTTCCTTCATATTTCTCTGGATTCATTTATTTTCTTGTTCAAATGTGTGAAAGTTTGTTTCCACTTCAGTTTCTTGTGTGGATTCATTTTAATCCTTGCACGTGACATTTAATGTGACTTAAATCTCCTGTAACTAAAGACATGAACTGAGCACTTGCTTTCGAAAGTCCTGTGATAGAGTTTATCGGTGCGGTTTATCTCACTCTATCCTCACAGCAAGCTTTAATCATATGTTTCCTGTGATTTCCACCTGTTATTATTTGGACAGCCCTGTCCCACCCCTCCAGCAGTAACAGCAACACTGCTGTCCTCTGCTCCAAACTGAAAAACAACACATGAAAAACAAGAAAAGAAGAAAAGAGGTGGATTTTGGATTCAGAAGACAGAAGAAAATAGGCCTTTATCAAGTTAGCTGCTGGATAGCTTCACAAAGATCACATCTTGTACATGTGCGCAACTCTGTGAGGGGAGACTGTGCATGTCAAATTCAGATTACTTTGGTCTTAACCACGTTACTCCATTTTTTTGTATGTGGTCGCATTTGTCCTTGTCCAAACACATATTCACCTAAAGCCTATATTCAGTTCATTTTCTCTAATACTATGTTATGATCCCTCAAAAGGACACAGTGACGCCTCTCGCGGTAATTCTCTCAGGAAGAAATTAAAAAAAAACACAGGCTGAGTGACAGAAATACGGTCATACAGGACACAGACATACTGTATTGTACAGCCTGGTCTCTATAGACAAAATGTGGGCCTTAAATGTCACTTGCTGTGTTGGATGGGTACAATGAAAGGCCAACATGCAACACAAGACGTACCGGCAAGGAATTTCCCCTAAATACCCATGTGAACGAGAAAGCAGCTCCCAGCAGTTAGTAAAGCCAGATGTCCTCAACCACAGGACTCAACAGGGATGCACAAAGCATGGAGATAAAGATGGACACATTTAAAACAATGGTTTGTCTGACGCTGTCTCTGAAAATGTGCATCTTCGGTAAGGCTTTTGACAAGAATATAACCCATATTCTAGTCATATTCTGTTACTTATACAAATGAAACGTTGAGATATTGCTGAATTATGTAACTAATTATGTAACAGAATGTCAAAACTTCCGAAAAGGAAAATGGTTCATTAAAGTCTAACCTCTTAGAATAACTGTAATAACTGAAAAAGCTGTTCTGAATATATCTTTATATGTGTCCCCATATCAAGGTGCTGAACCATCAGTTCAATCTCAAACTGCACACCAACCTAAAGAGACTACAGAGGACTGAGCACAATGAGTTATTTTTTTCTAACTGAAAACAGAGTAGGGAAAGGTTACAGAGTTCGCTCAAAAGATGGGGAGGGTGACACAGTGTGATGTTTTTGCCTGGAGAGGTGGGGTCAATGAGTTCACTGTGTGCTGAACATGAGCTCCTCAGCCTGCACTGACAGAGACATGCAAACAGGTTGGATGGAAGAGGAACAGACAGAGAGAAGAAGAGAAGGCTTGACCTGCTTTGTGATTCACCATGACAGCCCCCAACGACCCCACCCCACCGCCCCAGCCACACTCCTCCCATCTCTCCCACTGACTTTTAAAATAAGGCTTCCTGTGTGAGAGGACATCCTGCACATGCAGGCTGGAGAGACTTAAGGTGGAGTTATCGCTCTCTGCACAGCCACAAAATGCAATGTTCGTTCCGACGCGTGTTACTTTGAGTCATGATTCTCCTTTTTCTTTTTTTCTTTTAAGATGATCTCAATCTGTAACTGAAGACAGGAAATGACTCATTAGTAAAGGATCTGTGCTGCACAGACTCCATCTGCTCTATAAATTTTACTCTATTAACCAAGTGACATGTCTTGCTCAAACATAGCTGAGCTTACAGCTTATATGCAAATGCATCCAGCCTCTGATTAGTGCCCACAATAGCCCGTGCACTGCATGACTGCAGCCCTCTGAGGGGCATTCTCTTCTTGGCCTGGGATAATCCTTGTCTGAGACAGACCTCACCTCAACCCTATGAGAACAAAAGGCATCCTCTGCTTCACTAATTCTGGAGCCTCACACACACATTATGAAAGCCTGACCCAAGATGTCCCTTCCCCCCCTTTTTGTTTCTATTGTTATGGCTCTCACTTTTAACTGACTTTGAAATACGTGCACCTGTAGCAGCATCAAGAAATGTACTTGCTCTGAAGTGCCCTTTTGTGGTAACCGGGACAGAAATTTTATTGCAGGCATTATGTGAGTGCCATGAACATTTAAGAGAGAATATCAAATGTATAATTACTGAGGCGACTTGACATAAACCGGATTAACCATTATTTCACCCTTAACTAATTTTTGCTAACATTGACTTCATGAAAAACAATTCTGCACTTCAGCATGTTAAACAAACTGTTGCTGTAATAAAAAAATATGAGAATTATTTCCACTTATGTGCAAGGTCAGCTGGTACAAGAATGCCTGACACGGGGAAGGGCTGACTTCTGACTAAATCTATTTTCAGTTTGTCCTCAGAAATGCCCCATTAGGCAGTATGGTGTAAATGCAGTGCAGCAGAAAGCAGTTGCCTCTCTACAGAGCTGATGCGAGTCCACCTGCTATATGCACTAGACACATGGTTGCGTTTAAATAACCTGTGGTTGTGAGGTTATTGTAGAGAAATGTCCAATACCTTCCAACTTTTCAAATGAACCTGGTAATCTCTGAATCATACGTGATCAATGTCATCCAGACAAGCTGCTACAGCATTAATTAAGTCCTCCCACTGGACTTCAAAACAATTGAATTGACACAGCTGCTGTTTCTTGTGTAGCGAAGCATGAGGCCTGCAGTAACGGTCGCAGGATAAGTAAACAAACAAGGACCAGTTGCAGGAACAGGTGTAACCGCAGTGAAAGTGGCCTCACTCGCAATTAGTCCAAACAAGTTCCATACATACAACACCAGACACAACTGCAGTCATGACAGAAGACCTCCCAGGAGACAGACTGCTGGAAAACAGCTGCTTCTCAAATCAGTAACTCAGATCATTATCAGTGATTAGGGCTCATATTTAATAAAAGACAAAAAGAAAATTCACTCAGAATTGCCTAAAATTTTTAGCCATTACCATGTAGAAGCCCCATACAGTTTTAAAAGAATACTAAACTGGATTATTTAATTATACATTATATTATAAGCTCTAATTTCATTATATACTCTGTGGTATTAGTCTACGTCTGCAAAGAGACAGAACCAATTTCGTTTTTAGAAAAATAAAGACAGAAGGTCTTTTCAAGAAGTTGTTTCAAGAAGTGTGTGCACCCAGATTTATTCATTTTGGGACCCAGTTTTTAAGAAAGGGCATTTTTGGGTCCTAAAAGCTCATTCCATCTAGACGAACTATCCAAATGATTAAAAAAAACCTTTAGTCAACACACCTGAACTTGTCTCCATGTGGACATGGCCTAGTATGCTTGATGGGGTTTGACCACTCGTTCAACAAAGCTAATGTCATAGATAAGTGCATCAATCACACTCAAGCAAATGCTTCTCAATCTGTTAGCTTGTTTTTCTAGATTTATCACAAAAGGTCAAAAAGAAAGAAAACTCAATGGGTTCATTTGAATGTCAGTCTTTGACCTCCTAAAATGCGCAACAATTTAGAAATTAACTCACTGAACTTAGCGGAAATATTATCTTTTATTAAAGTTGTAACTATGTAACTTTCTGACCTTATGTGTTTCTGACTCGTTTTGATGGCACAGTGACATATATCATGTACATTCCTGGAGCCATCGTTGCCCAACAGCATTCTGAAGCTGAGAAACTGCTCTTCACAACTTTTTTTTCCGGGATGCTGAATCTACAGCAAGCATTTCATTTAACGGCATCATGTCACATGCCAGCAACTGGATATCAACACACCAGCTGTTCTGAATGCACACCGTGGCTAATTCAGCAAAGAAATGCATCTATCCATCTTCTGCCACTTATCTGGGATCGGGTCACAGAGGCAGCAGCCTAAGCAGGGAAGCCAAGACTTCCTTCTTCCCAGCCACATTAACAAATGTAATGCAAGAGGACATTATTGGAGGAAAGGAAGAAAAGACAGAGAGAAATGGACAGAGCAAGAGATAACACAAGAGTCAATATCGGACTGATTTTTACTGGCGGGCGAGAGCTCAGAGAAGAGATGGATGCAAGATGGATGTTGAATTAGCCTACGTTACGGGGAGCCTCACTGAGAAATTCTGCCAAAGTTCAGTAGTGCAACTTTAAAGTCAGCTAAGATTAGCCACCATTAGCAGTCGAGTCCTCAGATGTGCAATGAAACGATTTGATGAATCACAGAAGTAAGATTCTGGTGCCTTCAAATGTGGTTGTGTTTCTTCTGTTTACCAAAGAAGATAAAATACCCAATAAACACATTCACAATGTTGATTTTTTTTAAACTCTAAGTAAATGTGTCGTACGTATCAAAAATAAATAAACTTGAGTGAATGAAATTCCTTTTTCATGTTGAACAAATATTTCAATATCTATTATGTTTATAACTGAATGACTTTAAAAGACTGAAATTCCATGTTCTTATCAGTACAAAACATTTCTGCTGAAAGAGCGTAGCCTACTAAATTTAGTCATATTTCTCATTCAAATAAGAAAGACACAAATATGTCACTTGATACCAGAGGAAAATCAGCTAATTTGCAAATTGTTGCTGCAGCTTAACATCAAGCATAACATGACAACCTGAGGCTGGTTTAGCATGCAAATACAATTTGTGGATCAATCAGATATGACTTCTGCTAGCATGTAGCTACCACCACAAAGCAGTCAGGTATCTGATGTAAGTAAGAGAATAAGAATGTACAGCACTACAACAGAGATTACAGTGAAAGGACAAGCCACTTCCTGACAGTCTTCCTGTGCAACCCTCCCCCTTCTCTCCTCTGACCCCGGATGCGCAAGCGAGGTTGGAAATTAGCGTGGGACTCGAGCTGTCTCTTACAAAGCAGCAAAAAGGCAAATTAAAGAAGAAGAGCACTGCAGCGAGCTGTGGGGTCCATGCCACCTCTTCAGGACTCCAGGCACAACGCAGGCTACTTCATTAACACTGAGCATCAAACTGTGTGACCTACTTCAGCATTGGCTTCCAATTGGGTCTGTAAAAGATTTGAGTTATGAGTTCAGCTTCAAATAAACAAAGAGGGGGTGAAGAATTAGATTGATCTTGTTTAACACTCGTTCACATCAACAAAAGTTTGTGTGGCTATTAAAATTAAAATTTTGTTTAGCTCATTAAGATTAAACACTGACATCTATTCAAAGTCTACAAATCAAACCCAAATCCTAATCCTAACTTTATCCTTAAACCTAACCTCAATTCATAACTTAACCCTAAACCAGGACCCATCATCATGGTTTTGGTCCCCATAAAATAAGGTAAGTGATTATTATAGAAAAGGTCTTAAAGATTTAAAAGAAACCATAACACACACATGCACACCCCCATATGCACACAAAACTCATGGTCTGATTATTAAGACAAAGATGACTCAAAGTGTTACTTAGTCAGCCTCACTTTGACAGGGACAGCCTTTCTTTTCTTTTTTTTTAAGCCGGACTTTGATTTGATTTACTTTTAACTCTGTCACTCTTTCTGCTAATTTCTATGCATATTTCTTAACCTTTCACTGACCCCATGTCTTTTATATTTTGCATAGTGAATTTGAGGCCGAAGTATTTTTGTTAACATAACACAGTAAGGGATTATTATCTTGGACAAGCTGGAGGACAATGTAAAGATTAGCATGCCACAGATTCCAACAACTCACACATGTAGACAGCAGACTGTACACAGGCCTCTAACTATCCAATCAGCTGATTGCTCCCCTCCTTTCCTCAAACCATGGTCGCTCCTCTTTGAAAGTCCCTGCCCCAAGCCTCCCTTTCTTTAAGCTTCTAGTGGGCCTCTTAAATTCAGGGCAGGCCTCCCTTTTTTAACCTTGTGATCCCAAGACAAATAACTAACAGTTATTCCGTTTTTTTTTCTTTTCTTCTTGCTTCATTTGGTTGCTGTTGTCTCTGTATGCCTGTGTCCTCAAAATGGGTTCATGAAACAACAATGAAAAACTTCTGAAGCAGATCAATTTAAAAACCTTAAACCATTAGCACATTCTTAGGGGAATGAAAATAACTTGCTGTGCTTGTATTGTTTCAGTGAAAGTTTCGCAACTGTAAAAACTTGAGCCAGACCAATATATTGGTTGCCTGATATAATCAGATGATTTTGGTCTCTCAGCAAGATTTTAGAGAAGCCACTGTTACTACACGTCAATCAGGGAAGGTTAATCTACAAACCATTTATAGCCCATTGTTTAACAGTAAGATGGATCATTCACACGTGGGAAATAGTTGCCAATCATTCAAGGAATGGACATCCCAGTAAGTTTAACCCCAGATCTGACAGAGAAACTGCAAGAAACCCAACCACTTCGTCTCAGAGTCTATTGGCCTCGTTAGTATATCAAATATTAAAGTTCAGGAGAGTACAATTAGTAAAAGACTGCACAAGTATGACCTGTTTGCATCCCTTATTCAATCTTTATCTAGTCCTCCATAATGTGAGAGACTGATAATGTCATGCAGAAAACAATTACTTCACATTACTGCTGCTGACTTGCTCCCAGTCTGGGCTTCAGGAGAGTTTGGCTTTTGCCAACTCTGCACATCCACTAATGGCCACTTTCATCAGTTGTTGCTTGTTGATCTGATGGGTGTTGTTCAAATGGAGGCATTTGTGAGCTTTTCCACTGCGCAACTCGCCTCATCCTGAATAAATATTTTCACTGTTGTCTGTCATTAGTTTCCACAGTGAATATACACAAACATCAGGCACCAGACAGTAAAATCAAGAGGATGCTGACCTACAGCGTGGGGAGTCTTGTTGCAAATGTTAGCAGATATATTCAAACAAACTGCTTTGCATCGATACAGTCACTGTGTGCAAATGTTTAAGCTTCTAACAAATCTGGGTAGGTTATCCACAAAGCACTGCTACAAAAAAAAAAAAAAACAACCTCCAAAATGCCCCAGATCTGCATGCCAATGAACATTATAAACCAGCAAGCATGTTCTGGAAAGAGTTTAATTGCTTTATCGCCAGTTATACACAGTGGTACCACTTCCTGTTCCATCGTTTAACGTCACAGCTCACTGAGAAAAACAGTAGCAGTACCAGTAAAATGCTAAATGTCTGTTACACGCTGAACCCTGCCACTTACAAACCCACCAATACCCAGGGGAACCTGACCCCGCTTTGCGGAAGCCCTCTTTTGCAGCAAAGGTATCATGGAAGCTGCTGCTGAAATCTTTTTCAAGGAAAACAAAGGAATCTCCGTGATATGAAGGGAGACAGGAAAGCTGTAAAGGCACCAGCATTGCCCTCATCCTGTGCTCCACCCATCGTCCAGTTTGGAGTGGTATAATCACTGAGGTTCAACCTCAATGCCCTCCACCTACCATGAGGTCACTGGCTTATCTCGATATGTCTCTACAATTAGGGAGACAAGAGCATGTGTATTTCTAGAGCTCAATACATACGGCTGAAAGAGATTAGCGGACCAATGATTTTGTTGAACAAGTGGCGGGGATGCTGAAATCAAATTAAGAATCATTACACATGATGTAGATGCACACATTTGATCCATATAAGGTCTCTACCATTGATTCCTCCTCTTTTTTCCAGCCCAGCCCCTCTTGTTTTGCAGGTTAGGGATGTGAACACATGGCACTGTTTTCCATCCACTTGGCAGGAAATGCATCATAGTTCATTGTGGGGGGACTGTGATGTTTTTTTAACAGGGAAGTGTAAAAATAACTATTAGCCTGTGGTTCCAAGGCCTGGCGGGAGTGCCAACATTTAGGAATGTAGAGGTTGAAGCAAAGATGTGTTGATTTTATACAAGAGGGAGACAGGCTGGAGCTTTTGTTCTTGGTTTAAATACTTCAGAAATATTTTTGGAAAGTATCTGCCCTACTGAAGCGCAACTCACCACCTCTCTGATTCTACGCTTGCAGGATGATGAAATATGAAGATGTGTGGATTCAGATTAAAGAGCTAAAATAATTTTTTTTTTTAAGTTTCAGGCCACCCTGGCCATGATACACATGTGCCCTTATTATCAGGTGTTTTTATTATGATACAAACATCTTTAGAAAAAGTCCTGAGAGAGGAAACAAAAGGAAGTAATGGGATAAAGAGCAGCGATCCCTTTCTCCAAGCTGTGGCATCCGCTGAGGAAATTCTAGAAGACACGGACACAAAGATATGAGTGCACAACTCAGGAATGGAGGATGTTTGACGTGGTTCCCAGCATCCCCCCTTCTCCCAGCCCCTTCCCCTCCGACACACTCCCCAACACTGATTGAGCTGTTTGTGTCGCCTCCTGTTATTGTCGGGGGAGCTCTGAACAGTCCACGTTGTTTCCCTCTCAATAAAGAAAAGAAAAGAAAAAGCCTGCATTCTCACCAGCCAGAGCATGCACATGTAAGAAGGTGCAGATAAAAGAAGAGGAGGAAAAGGAGTTCTAGTGGAGCCATAAGTCATAATATAAGCTGTGAATCTGTTTTTCACGTGGGGGTGTTAAACAATGGGAACTATATTTGATTGAGGTTTCCCAAAGGCATTTCCTGACAGCTTTGAAATTGAGTCTCTTGAGAATGCAGAGGTTACAGCAACGGCTGTGAAGCTGAAATATCAATTTGATTCATGGTTTCTAAACAGGCTTTAACTCGCCTCATCTCTTGGTCCAAACTACGGCTTTGTCTGCAAAAGTTCATTTCTATCCATCACGGCTAATTATTTTCCTTTTAAGGAAGGGACCATAGTAAACCTGCATGAATATGTTTGTGCATGCAATGGGAAAATGTTTTTAAAACTCTTCCATCTACATATGCAGAATTTTTTACATTTTAGGAGTGCAGTAGGTTTTCCATGCCTGCCTGATGACATGCCCGAGAATGCAGCATGAGTCACTGTGCTGTGTGGTAATACAGTGAAAAACTGCACCCACATACTGTAGGTTTGTTTGGGAATAGGACAAAAACATTCAATCTATACCGATTAACAAAGCATCCCTGCCACCATAATTTGCTTAGTCAAACTGGATTCCATTCACTGCTCACTCAGTCATCATCCTCACAGATTTAGATGACAGATTCAACAACAAGTTGAAGATTTTTATAGTTCCAGACATATTCACAGGTATTTGCCCTTCAGAGCAGCTGGTTCAGCCTAATGTTTCCTTATTGACACAACAAAGAGGCTCATACAACAGTTGACAGAGGAAACCGCTCTAAAACTTCAAAGGTTACTTAAATGCCAAAGGTCAGCCGCTCAAATTTGAATATTTACTATTAAACTTTTTTTTAAATTTTTTTTTAAACATGCCCATGGATCTTTTTGCCCTGGCATAAATATATCTGTATCCATTATGGAGACATTTGAAGCATCATTTGTTCCTATCATGGATATTTAACTAATCTCAGTAATGGGGAGAAATAAATGTTTAAGCATCTACTGATCATTGACTGGAGGAAAGTGTAAATAGCTCTATTCTGGTAGAATGACAGGTTATAATGAGAGGTGTGTAAAGTTATGAATGAACTTCTGAGCACATTAGTAATTACATGTGCTGCCAGTCAGACTGGCCATAACAAGTGGAAAGGTCTGATTATGGCTCTGATGCTTTCCCAAACCAAAGCAAGGTGTCTAGACTGGATTTGAAGATGAGAACATGGATAGCATAAAAGGGCTACTTTTCTCTCTCAAAAAAATACTACAGCTTGTTTGATTAAATTGTAGAGGGTGATGTCTCACCAGGGAGAAAAACACTTAATGTGAGATCACGGACTGGATAGTAGGAAAGAATTTGATTAGGCCTGTCGCAGGCTTTTTGCAGAAGTTCCCTCTCTTTTCTCAAAACAATATGCAAAAGGTGTGAAAATGTGGTTAGACTTCTTCATTTGACCAATTTCTACATATTGAATAGATCACATAAAGTAACCTATTCAGGTGCTACTAACTGCACAAGATGACACAAGGAGTCCTTCACAGTTTAAGCCTCACTGGGCTCTTGGGCCAGTTGTGTTTGCTGTTTAAAACTATCTAAAATATCTAAACATCTCATGTCTCTTATGTTCACGCATACTCGCACGGACAAATACTTCCAACACTCACCTTCCAACCGGCGGAGCTATTGCTGTCTCCCTTATCCTTGAAGTAAGGCACGCTCTTGACCATCCAGTCGTAAATCTGTGACAGCGTCAGCCTCTTCTCAGGTGAGCTGTCTATCGCTTTGGTAATGAGGTCAGCGTAGGACATGTTACCCCAGGCGTTGCGACGGGACGAGCTGATCTTCCTCTGACCGGAGCCTACCAAGGGTGGGACGCCTGGAGGAGGCACCTGTTGCTGAGGCGGCAGCTGCGGAGCAGGTAGTTGCTGCTGCTGCTGATGGAGGTGATGATGATGATGGTGGCGGTGATGTAAATGCACACAGTTTCCTTCCCTACACTGAAAAACAGTGCAAGGCGGTTTCTGTTCTGCGTACTCGCCATAGTCTTCCTCTAACAAACCAAGGTTACTGATGAACTCGGTGTTCCCCCCCGGCTCCTGCTGCACAGACGGCGCAGGGGAGGATGTGTTGGAACCGGTGGGGTCGTTGATCTCCGGTCGGGGCAGGGGCCAGGTGCAGGACCGCGGCCGGGAAAGCGGCTCAAAGTCGGGGTCAATTTCAACAGGTTGTGCCTGTGGTGACGGTGCCTCAGCCATGTCTGGGTCGCACTTTCTTTTACATAGACACTCACATAAAAAAAGGTTTAATAATAAGCTACAGAAAGAGAAGGAAAAAAAATCACAGACCTGGGAAATAAAGATGCAAAATGATGTTGCGTTAAGGCTCTAGATCCCACAACTAAAGACAAAATGGGGGTGGTCCATAAAAAAGCGAAGCGTTTCGTTCAAGGTCTTCACTGAAGTTCACACCTTCCTGCGTCGGCAACTCTAAAGTCTGCCGCTCTGTCACGATTAACAAGTAGGCTATCCCAGTAGAAGAGTTTGGTGCTGCCTTCAGGGCCCAATCGCAAGCTCCATTTTCAGAGCTCCACAACTTGACGGTGTGTTCAAGTGCTGTTTGTTGGAGATTTGAGAGAAAACTTGTTTTCTTTCTAGAATAATTTCCCTTGAACTTTGTGAGTTGTGTGGTTTAATTGACTATCAAAACAAAGTTTTTTTTTAAATAGCCTTCACATAAACAGTACCGCGATATAAGTATCGCCACAAAATCTTTAAGAATTTGGAATGATGGAAATTATTGATTTTGCCTCCTTTTTTTAATACCATCTGAGGTGCGACCACAATGTCGTAACAGCCATAATTAAAGTTTGTAAGCCATGTTATTAAATAGCACCAGATTCAACATTATTTGGACCTCTATTGTTGCTTATTGTGTTGCTGACTTGCTCTCTTCTCTGATATCTGCTTTAAATTTACAAATTCTCTCGCACATTTTAATGGCACCTTAATACAGCAGATATGCAGTCGAATGTGGACTCCATCTGGGCATTGGACAGAAAACTAACTGATCTATATCTGTTTTTCTTTTCTTCGTTTCCCGTGAATGATCCGTTTTGTCCCTTGTGGGTTTAATAGTAAAAATCTCTTTATGGTTGTGCTACTTTTGGAAGAGTGGCATGCTTATACTGAGGCTACAGCTGGGTATTCCCCACAAATTATTTCCAAAAACTCCAACTGACATTTTTGGTTACATCTCACTAGAACATAAATAACAACCACAACTTCAAAGATCACATAAATTTACAGGCTGACCAATTAAGTTGTGATTATTCTAGTTGATACAAACACAGCATGTGTTACTGCTTTGCAGAGGGAGACTTTTGTTATTAACAAATTAGCTTTTTGTTTACTTATATTTCACACCTATGTTCCAGCCTTGATGTGAAATATTTATATCTTAATTTGACTTGAAGGCACAGCTCCCAGTACTACCATCTAGAGGGCAACACTAAATATAGCAATTTCCAAGAACAAAATGTCTTTCCACACTAGCCCTTTTTTTTGCGTAATATACAGCTGACACAAATAGAGTTAAGAAGGGTTGCCAACATCTTATCATGCCAATCACTATGCTTAAGCATAAGTGAACAAAATGTGGAAATGAGGCACTCACAAACATCACCCCGTCATGTTCCACTTCTCTGACAATAGATCGAGGAGGGTGTTTTTAGACCAGAAGGAATCTGAGTGGCACATTGTTCAGAGGTTGTTTAACTTTAAAAGCATTTCCCTTGCTAAATGTACAGGCTTATTATGTTCCTACTGTAAACTTGATCCGAGACCACTTTTTTCTTTTTCACTTTTAAAAGAGAAGTGGGAAAAAAACGCAAAAAACAACAACTCAGCAAACTGTAAATCTGGAACAAGACCGTTAATCACACTTGGCATTTGTTTGACGTCAGGACACTTACCGGTATATAATACAAACATGTTTGTGAATTCATGTGTGTTTTCATGCAATTTCATTATCACGACTAACTGATGTCAATCAGGTTATGTCTTGCAGTAGCACTGGACCAGTAAAAATAAAAAAAAGAAATACACATTAATACGCACAAGGACATCAATATAATTTTAGATTTTAAATTGTAGGTGTACAGCAAGAGTTCATCTTCTTAAAGGACATTTTTCTTCTTTCCTGCCAACATGTCAATGTAAAAGTTATTAAATAATAGTTTCAAAAGATGCTTCAAAGTTTAGTCTGATTGGTCTCCAGGAGGATATCTAAGACAGATTTCTATTACAACTTGTAAACTTGTATGCACAAGGTTGATTGTGGCTCCCAAGTCCCCCACTGAGAAAATCTGTCCTGTTTTTATTTGTCCACATCCAGCAAATATAGAAAACACTTTAAACAGTCTTTAATCAGTTGATGTAAGCATCAGCATCCTTGAGGATGTCCTCTTTTTGGTGGAAGTAGTCTCTGAACCAGGAAATATGTTCTTTCTTCTGTTGCACAGTCAGGTAGGGGTTTTGGGAAAGACCGGCCACGACAAGCTCCATAAAGTGTCGTACTGGTCCCTGACGAGGGAAGCCTTCCTCCAAGTGTTTCTCTAAGAAGACATGCTCATGGAACGGGACACTGGCTTCCTCCTCAAGCCCTAACAGAGTGAAAATATAACATTAGTGAGTCCTTCAGGCAAACTTTTATTTCCCCCTCTATATGTAATAAAAAGCAGACACAGTATTAAGGCTCAGACTGGCCCACGTGACAAGAAGGACAATTCCTGCCTGGCACTGTTTCGTGCCGGCAGACAAAACTATTTTTTCTTGTCAGTTGTTACTAATAATGGTAAATCGGTCAAATGACAGTAATAAAGTTAGTTTTTTTTTTTTTAATAATCAACATAAGCAAAGCACACACAGATGGAGCAGCTGAGAGGCAGAGGAACATGGTGGCGCAAATGGACTTGGATAACAAAGGTAAGGGGGAGCAGAGAGGGACCTTATTTTCAAAAAAGGTATGTCAGGACGAGGCGGCAAATGTCAGAAACTTTCGGAAATGTTCAAACTTCCCACCAGCAGCAGCAGCAGCAGCAGCAGTCAGCCGTGACAGCAGGTGAGTCCACTGTTTAATAATCAGTGATACAGGTGAGACGGCTGGTGTGTTTCAAGCTGCAAACTTTTATCTGAACATAACAACGGTCACTACTTGAGATTCTCCGTGGGTTTTTTGTTTACCTGTAATGACGCTGGCACTACTTGCTGTAAAAAAAAGCGTCCCTCTAATGTAAAACATTGCTGTTCTTTGTTGCAGTACTACTGTTTTACCTCTTATTAGCCCAAACAGAAAGGCTACTGAATATTCCGAAATACAGCCTGACTTTTTGTCCCAGTCTGGCCCTGACAGTATTCATTACTCACCGACTTCATTGTTGATTGGATACTCCCACAGTTTCCCCTCTTTGGTCCACTGGATCATTTCCTCGAACCCATTCCGAGGCATTTGGTTGGTTGACAGAGACAACTGACTTGCAAAATCCATGTCCCATAGAGTTGGCTTTGCTGATTATGTAAACACCAGTGTTATGAGCAGTTCCACGGTAAAGTAAAAAAACAGTAACTATTGCAAAGTAACATCAAATTTGTTCAACATTATTGAAACAATGGTCTCTCGAGGGCAGTTTTCTCTTAAAGTAGCACATTTAATATATTTGAGTGGCCAAATTCTGGAGACATCAATTACAAACCAGAATCATGAATGAAGTGAGAAAAAAAGACAAGTTAAAGCTCTAAGAAAAGACCATATTACCAGGTGTTGGTTCAACTCCATCTTCACCAGTTGAGGGAGAAAAGATGTTAAGTCTTTTTGCTGGGAACAAATTCCTCCTAAAAACAGAAGGCGCATTAAACACAAGCTTTTCAAAAATGATCTAACTGGATAAAAATATAAGTGTTTACCTTTTCCGGACACCGGCAAGCTCACTGGTGATTCCTCTGTCTTGTGTGTATCCTTGCCCATCATCATCAAACCGGATCTGATCAGCTGGCCAAGCATTCTGCCGGCTGGGATTCTTTCCCACTTTCATGTCTGCAATTATTACTCTGAGGAAATAATATTCAGTTGATGTGATTAAGCATTTTAATTCTCCATTATTCAGATTACAAAAGCAGAGAACATATCAACATCTCATTTGAATCTATATCCATTAATATGTCAGGTTACAGAAAAACATACCCAAGGTTGTCCATGCTGCCTTTTTTCTGAGCCTCTGTGAGGGCTTTGCGCTGCCTCAGCTGCCTGAGTAGCTCAGACTCAGCCTGTCTTTGGTTGGGAAGAGTGGAGGCAGCAGCAGATGCTGCTGAAACCAGATCAGGATCCAATGTATCACTAAAAAAATTTTTTTTTAAATACATAGAAGAAGACTTCAGATATCACTCCAAGACCGGAGGTAAATTACCATGGATGAAACAAACTTGCAATGGAAGAAGTTGCAGCAGTGACTCAGTAATGCTGTAATGTAATGTCATGCTGAGGCACAATGCAAATACAATGTGAAATCAAATAAACCTGAACCTTAATAAGACAAAACAACCTATTTAAACAACTTCTGCAAGTCTTCTCACCTCTGCGATGAAGCCTCCACTGTCGCCTTTTGAAACATACTGATGGTGCTCTCCATAGCTGCTGGTTTAGGTTTATATTGAATAGGTGATTCAAAACTCTGCTTTGACTTCAGGTTTTTGAGCTTCCTTTTACTCGTAACTTCCACTTTCATCGCTCCAAGAAGGTCCAGGAGGCCTTCCTTCCCACTCTTTGCAGCACCAGTCTTGACTTGCGTTGACTTTGTTTCAACCTGCTCAACTGTAACATCTCCCTCTCGCTGTTTGGCACCTCCATCATCTGCGTTTAAAACCACTGGGTCCTCTTTTTGTCCATCCATCTTCATTAGACCATCTTCTTTTGATGTCTCACCTTGATTAGAGGGAATTGCATCATCTTTCTTTTCACAGAGTTTGGCTGGACACGTGCTGAGAGCATTTTCTCTGCCTCCATTTACAGCCCTGAGAAAAGGCAGAATGCAGATTTACTCATCAAAGGAGGGTTGAATCATAGTAATCAACTTAATATGATTTGGAGTCGGCAACACTGTACAACAGAAATCAATGACACAGATTGATTCAGTTTCACTTTTCCCAACTTTTTGGCTAATTCTTCCAACTTTGATCACTGAGCAAACAAATCCACAAACAAAACCAGTTTGGCTCAAGAGATGCATCACTCTACCTTTGCATCTGTGAGCCATAAGAGACGTTCTAGAGTCATAGTTGTAACTTGGTTTACATGTTACTATGGAAACCATAGTTTTCGAGGAAATGTCAATCAAAATATCCCAACCCACCAGCAGTGATTGAGTAAGATAATGGCTAACTGTGTTCATTTGCTCTTATAAAAGCAAATCGAGTTTGAACTCTTCCGAATGAACAATGTCAACCTTTTCTTCAATTCAAACAAATTCCTAAGCAACCGTGGAAATGTTTCTGACGTTCACTAGTTGTTGTGCTTTGTCCTGAGCATTGTTCAATCACACATAACAGAGATTATATCAACTCACCTAAAAACCTTATCATATTTAAGTGGTAAAATACATGACTCGCAGACAATAAGTGAAGGGTTTCGTGCTGCAGATACAGTCCGGGATAAAAATCGGTACATTTTTCTTGCTTTAACCTTCCACGTTCCTGACGTTCTCCTCCGTTGCTACAATATAAGGTCACCGCAAAAAACTTGTGGATAACAATAGTTCCGGTCCAGAGGATTATTATGTAAAGCGCTGAGCAGTGGTCTTAACGGGGAAACTGAATATCAATATAATTTTAATGTAAACCTCTTGTGATTTGTAATTCACATACATTTCCTCGATGCAGTTATATAATTTTGAAAACAAAAACACAAAAAAGGAAAGAAAACCAGCTTCGATGTGTCGTTTTTTCATAGTCTCGCGATTTCACAACCGGAACGTGACTCAAAATGGCGATAGAACATAAGCGCTAATTCACGAACGGATGTCTCAGCTGCAGTCGGAACAAGTTAGTTATTTGGATCGAAAGATGGATAAGAACAGAAAAGAAGTAGCGTTGGAAAAGCGTTGTAACTGTAAACATTGATAGTGTATATTCGTTTAAATAGTTGCTTTGACTGCGGAAAGGAGACAACTTCACACAGGTAAAAACGTCAACGGAAGCTAAGTTATTAGCATAGAAGCTAAAAGACATTAAATTTCGTTCAAGGATTGATAATATTAAAGACATTTTCACTTTAAATAAGGCTTGAAATTAGTGCAGTTTATTATTTTGCAGGGAAGTTGTTGAGTTTGAATGAATATGCGATTGCTAGAGCTCGAGTGTTGCAAGTGGCTAGTTCCGTCAGATTGGTTAACCCGCTCTTCACGGAGCCTCAGTATGTTTGTTTACACACAAGTAATTAGATCATCACAATCAGCGTTTATCCATTTGTCTTTTTTCATCGATCACCATAGATTAATATGGTATTAAATGACATTTAATTTGGATTTGTTACACTGGATACAGATCAGTTTATTGTTTAAAATATTACAGATAGACACATCCCCTTCAACTTGATAATTAGCTTGGGTGTAATTTACATATCTGATCATTTACGTTAATGATAATAAATGTTTTCCGCTTTTGTGAGTAAGATTGGCTCAGCTGTTCTCATTTAGATACCCTTGCTAAGTTGCATGAGAAACACCGATCAACTTATGTATTTTGTATAATTGCTTTGTTAATATAACCTCAAAAGACACGAAAAATATCCTTTTTTTAAATAATTGCATTTCTTTGGCCTTGTTGTTGCTTCCTTATTGCATTTATGTTGCTATGTGCCTCTGTGCCTTGTAGAGGTTATAATTACTAGACAACGCAGTTATTACCACAGGACTTTATTGTGGGGATGTTGTGATTTTGTGGAGTGGGTTTTTTGTCTAATGACCAATGCAATTAAGTACTAATGCCTTTAAAGGACTTGTGTTCACTTAAAACCTTTTGTTGATTGTATTTATTAGTTTCTCTAGCACTCCTCTGGAAACACAAGATTAAATTTCTGATTGTTTCACAATCTATCGCCACTGTGAAATACCCAAAAAACACCTGTTCTATGGATTTTGTTTTTACAATGGCCTTTACTTGGTAGTCATATAACTGTTCCATATTTTTAGCAAATAATTTAATGATGAAATGAATAATAAATGCTATTTTGTGCACTTACATTGGAATTAAAGGACTAAAAAGGGTTAGAAATACGTTTTCAGTTGACCATGCCAGTAGAAATACACTAACACAATGTATGATATCTTCAATATTTAAAATCCTTTGAGTGTTTCTTCTGAGTGTGATTCTGTGTTTTGTGTGTGCTCAAAGTATAAGACGTCAGAGTTACCCCATTATGCTTTTTTTAAACAGCCATGGCAGAGGAACGTCGGCAGAAGCAGTGTTCAGTCGTCCTGCCCACTGAGTCAATGAAGGCCATGGCAGAGTCTATGGGAGTCGGTCAGTTGCAGGAGGAAAGCTGCGTTGCCCTAAGTGAGGAAGTCAGCTACAGAATAAAAGAAATTGCACAGGTAAAGCATACATGTTTTAATATATTAGCATACAAGATTTAATACTTTGGTTTGTGCCATATGTGATTTGTGCGCATTTATTTTTAAATGTCTTTTGGCCTTTGTGTTTGTCTTTGTTTTTTACCTAGGATGCTCTGAAATTTATGCATCATGGGAAGAGACGTAAATTGGCCACCAGTGACATAGACAATGCTCTCAAACTTAAAAATGTGGAGGTAAGGGAGGACTTGTATACTTTTTACTCACAGTCCTTCCCCCATTTTTTTTGTCATTTAATGAATGCTCTATGAAATGAGTGTATTTTAAGTAAATTCTCTTTTTTTCTTCTCTTTTATATATTTTATAGCCTTTGTATGGGTTCCAGTCCCAAGAGTTTATCCCTTTTCGCTTTGCAAGTGGTGGTGGAAGAGAGCTTCATTTCTATGAAGAAAAGGAGGTTGACCTTAGTGACATTATAAACACGCCACTTCCCAGAGTACCACTAGATGTCTCTCTCAAAGGTACGAAAAATTATTAGTATTACAGGCTGTTACACACCATCACTTGTAATGTCTTGTTTTGGATGCTTAATGTTAAGCTTCTGTATCCTTATTTGTTTATCTATAGCCCACTGGTTAAGTATTGAGGGAGTGCAACCTTCAATTCCAGAAAATCCACCACCTGGTTAGTCCTGCTTAAATTTTCTCTTTAAATATAATAAGTATAAAATTCAATGGGGGGGGAAACTTGACGTAAGTCTATTTACTGCTTTGCAGCAACAAAAGAGCAACAAAAGACTGAATCAACAGAGCCCCTTAAAGTTGTCAAACCTGGTCAGGAGGAAGAAGGTTCGATTCAAGGCAAGGGTCAGGGTGCAGCAGCTTCTGATGGCAAAGGTCAGTATGTTATTTGTTGTCCTTACACTGCTTCTTTCTTTCCTAATCATCTATAGTATTTTAACAATATATTTGTGTCCATCTCTTAGGAAAAGAGAAGGGTCTCATCAGGTTAAAACCACGCAGCACTCACGAGTTGTCTGTAGAACAGCAACTGTACTATAAGGAAATCACAGAAGCATGTGTTGGCTCCTGTGAAGCTAAGAGAGCAGTAAGTCCCTCTTGTCTCTACATATTTGGGGATTTTTTTGTATGTTAAGCAACTAGATAATTTTGTTTTATAAAACGTTTGTTGTTTGCTTTTTCATTTACTAGCTTTATATTAAGGGTAAGGGGAGACTGCAGATGAGATAAATTTTCAGTGCAAATATAAATCTCTATTTTTAACCTATCAAAAAGTCATATTGACCCTGTTTGTCATGTGATTTTTTTATTTACTAAATGCGTTCTTTGTTTCACACAGGAAGCCCTACAGAGTATTGCTACTGACCCGGGACTTTATCAGATGCTTCCCAGATTCAGCACATTTATTTCTGAAGGCGTAAGCATGCTTCCAGCCTTTTCTAGTGTTCTGAAACATCACTCACTCTACAGTAAATACCCACACATATCTCAGCTTTCAGTTCTGACTTAGTACTTTCCTCAAAGGTTCGTGTTAATGTGGTGCAAAACAACTTGGCTTTGCTGATATATCTCATGCGGATGGTCAAAGCTCTTATGGACAACCCCACCCTGTATTTGGAAAAATATGTAAGTAAAGTAATTAAATGTTCTATTTGCATTTGGAACTTCTACAATCTAAATAAACATCTGTATGTTTCTTATTCTAATAGTGCTATTTGTTTGCTTTATGTGCAGCTGCATGAGCTCATCCCAGCAGTGGTCACCTGTATTGTGAGTAAGCAGCTCTGTTTACGACCAGATGTTGACAACCACTGGGCTTTACGGGACTTTGCTGCCCGTCTGATGGCCCAAAGTTGTAAAACCTTCAGTACTACAACCAACAACATCCAGTCCCGAATCACCAAGACTTTTACTAAGGTGTGCTTTTGGGCTATACCATGTTTGGCCAGAAAACTTTAGTCTTTCTGAAGTTGTGTTAATAAAAGAAAAATATAAAAACATATTTTTTGTTGTGACAAAGAAGGGGCACTTGGGATATTTTAGCATAGTTTATTTTATTCACTCATATATATGTTTAAGCTCATCAGTCCAGTCTTTTATATTTCTAAATTCAGTTTAAGTTTAATCGGAGTTACAAATGAAACCAAAGTTCTGTGAAAATACAGCATTTTTGTTGTCATTCAAGTTCAGATATCACATTTTTCATAATTATTTTTTGATTGTTTACAGTTTAAAACTCTTTTCTTAACCAGACATGTGTTTTTCAGAGTTGGTTGGATGACAAAACTCAGTGGACGACGCGGTACGGCTGCATCGCAGGACTCGCTGAGCTGGGACCTGATGTGAGTGGGATTCTCTCAGGTTTTTCCCTATTCTTTCTGAGTCCATGGCACTAATGTACTGCTTTTGTCCTCTGTAGGTGATAAAGACACTGATCCTTCCTCGGCTTACTGTAGAGGGTGCTCGCATCAAAGCAGTGATGGAAGGACCCGTGGTCTCCAGTATTGACAAGATAGGAGCTGAACATGTTCAAAGTCTTTTACTGGTAATAAATGAAGATGTTTCACTCTTTTATGTTTAGCTTTGTTGATTTTGTAAACTAAAACCACCAAAGCAAGTCATACAGTTGCTTTATCTAGTTTTTAAATCTGTAGTAACTATTTGATTACCTTTCTAAAGAAACATTGTGCCAGTGTTATTGCCAAGATACGACCCCAGCCGGACAACGTGGAGCAGTATCGTACAGAGTATGGCTACCTTGGACCCATGCTGTGTTCTCATGTGATCAAGGCCAGAACTCAAGCAGCACTGCAAGCTCAGCAAGTCAACAGAACCACTTTAACAATCACTCAGGTACATGTCACACTTTATAGAGGTATGTAGTTTTTAAGTAGACAGGAATGTAAATTATTTTAGCAATTAGAAATTGGTATATAAACATGAAATAAAGAATATCATATTATATAAATGCATCATGCTTGCAGCCCAGTGATGATGTAAAGCATAGCAGAGTAGCATGTGCAAGAAGACAAGCATGCCATTGATGAATAATGAATGACACTTTTTTGCAGCCTCGCCCCACCCTTTCAGTCTCACAAAGTGGGTTAAGTGGGTCAGGAGGGCCTCGCACTCCCAGCATCATTAAGGTTCCAAGCTCCCTCACCCTAATGTCCCCGAGACCTGGTACCCCATCACAGCCATCTCCTCCAGCAACAAAGTACATCGTAATGGGAACCAGTGCAGGAGCTGCCTCAACTCAGCAGGTACATTTGTTTAGGTTATTTTTTTTCACCTTTACTTGAACAGAATGCTAATGTTCTATGCCACAACCCCAGGAAATCTACATGGCATACATTTCTGGGCTTATTTTAAGTGATTCACATGGTGATCATTTATGCATAATCCTTTTAAAGCATGAAAGCAACCTGAGTATACATATGAAACGGATGTGGTAAGATGTAATGAACCTTCAAGTGTCAGATTTAACTTGAAAGAATTTTAAAAACCATTTTCTATAAAATCCACAACATGAAATTGTGTGTTTTGGTCTTTGCTTTAGGTAATCACTCTGAGTTCTTCCCAGTCAGCTTCACCAGTAACTAGCACTGTTCCCAGTGCAACCTCAACTTTGCAACCCTTGGTAAAACTGGAGTCTGGCAGCGGTCCTGGACTTACAACTTCACGCCCTGTGCAGAAGTACATAGTTGTATCTCTACCCTCGTCCGCCTCCTCCTCCTCCTCCTTGGAGACTAAGAGCTCTGTACTACCAACCTCCATTTCTTCAACTCCACTAGACACAGGGATGAAGCTAGAGAGGTCTGAATCTCCTGGAGCGAGCACACAGTCACCACACTGATACTTGTATAGGTCGTAAAGATTCTTATGATGTTGGAGCAGCTGTACACACAACAAGATTTGTCTGGACTGAACCTAAAAGGGTAACCTCTGCAGTGGTTTGAAGAGGAATATGTGAACTCTTTACTGATGAAGAGCAAGTATGACCAGACTCTGTAAATACCTTAAAGCCCAATGAAAGCTGATCAATCTTTGAGATACTCAGTGTTTGAGCTTATATTCTAACTTGATTTCATGTTCTTTTTTTACCCTAAAATAAATCTGAATTTGTACAAAATCCCTCTGAGTGTTTTTAAAATTACAGCAATATTTCTAGAAATTCTTATTTATCATTATGTTTGGCACTGGCAAATCTTAGTACCTGAGCATCTCGTGTAATCTACACTAAAACAGCAACAGAAGATTAAAGTCTGGCATTAAATGACATGAATCTTTCCTGTGATATAAACTGGCCATATTGATAACTTCTTACCAGCGTTCTTTACTATTTTCGGATGTGGTGTTCAGAAGTTGTTAAAATGCTTCAAATCTTGATTGAATTTAGGTTTTCTCTTTTGCTATAAGTTTACTACAACATTTACATTAAGAGATTGGTGTAAGGCAAGGCCAGACAAGTTATTTGTAAAGCCTTTTTTTTTGTACACAATTCAAGGTGGTTTACATAAAAACAGAAACACTACAGCGGGGTGCAGAAAGCATCTTGACATCTGTAGCAATTACAAAGCCCAATTCCAATGAAGTTGGGACGTTGTGTTAAACGTAAATAAAAACAGAATACAATGATCTGCAAATC
>JAOXYM010000016.1:7545970-7556460 GCA_028567055.1 Leptatherina wallacei | reverse complement strand
ATTTGCAGATCATTGTATTCTGTTTTTATTTACGTTTAACACAACGTCCCAACTTCATTGGAATTGGGCTTTGTAAATTAGAGTGGAGTAAACATTTGTACTTTTTAACTGAACTGCAGTGTAATAGGGTAAAAATATGCTATTTTAAAATCATTTAAAAAATTGGTTGAATGACCTAAAAATAAGGTCTCTGTGCTTCAGAAAAAAATGGTTCAGTATTGAAAACAAGTCTTATATATTGTATTCAATCCAAATGTAAAATGTTCAATATTATTATGAAAGGACACTCCATTGATTCCGTTTCCGGTGTTATAAACTGCAGACAGTCACTCCGGCTCTCAAAAGGGAACCTGTTGGACTTAAGCTGTCAAAGTTCAGTAAAAGAAAGAGCTGCTTCTTCTTTCTTCTGAAAAAATGACTTCTAGAATACGAGCTGCAACAAAGGAAGACTGTAAAGAAATATCCCGGATGATAATGGTGAGTCGGTGGCAGGGCTAGCTAACTGCTCTGTAGTGCTCTCGGTGCAAGGATCAGTTATTTGTAAACGTTTGTTCCGATCAATCATTAAGTTTCCTGTTAAATATTTATTTATATTCACAATTCGCACCGGGTTTTCACGCATAATAATATCAGATTTATTTACAGGAACTGGCAGTTTTTGAAAAAATGCCCGACCAAGTGAAGATAACCCATGAAGGTAATTCAACTATCTAGAAAAAAATAAAGTTTAAAACGGAAATGCCTAAAGCCCAGAGGGCAACATAGAGGGTTTTCATAAAAAAAGTTTTTTTTCGGACATTTAACAGATATTTTTGGCCTGCGTTGGCAAATAAAACATAAGATTTGCCAAATAATATTGATAACAAATCAGTTACAATAATGGCTCACTAGATGTCGCCTTCATTTATGTAGGAAATGCACCTGTTATTTTTCTGCAACTACATGCCAAAATGGTTAAATGGCGGGGGGGGGGGAATAGATGGATAGATGGCAACATTAATATTCCAGGTAGTAATTCGAATTCAAAATTTATCTATAAAGCACTTTTCATATATTAAAAACACATTTAAAAGCAGCCCAACCCCTACTCCATTCTCCACACACCCACAGATGTTGTGTACAAAACCTTTCAAAACGTATGGCTGAATATATAATGCAGCACTGAGACTGGAAACGAAGATAGTTTTATAATTTGTGAGGTTGGAAATTGATACTGTGCTCTGTGCATGCCGCTCTGACATTCATTACAAACTGCAAAGTTCTTAACCATGACTGTTTTTGTGTGTTTGTATGCTTGTGTTGGTTGGTCTGACTTGTTCATAAGAAGACAGAAGCACAGTTTATTTTTCAACCAGATATAGACTCCCATCTCACCTCTTACTGTTAGCTGTTCCCAAGGTCAGAACAGAGCAGGAGACAAGACTGTTAAATATGCTGCTCCTGCTGCCTGGAATGACCTGGAAAAGGACCTTGGACAGAAGGAGCTGGTCTTTCTACATCCTTCTAAAGATATAGTGGTCAAATGGTAAATCATAGTGCAGATGCATTGTTTAACATGGTGTTTTAGATCTATTGGTACTTTTTAGCCTTGATAGTGTTTTAGGCCATGTTTTATGTGTGTGTTTTGCTTACAGTGTTAACAGTGTTATGTGTATCCTTTGATTATGTTGTAAATGGTTGTAAATGATCAAAACAGCTGCTGCTGTCTTGGCCAGGATACTCTTGTAGGAGATTTTTTTTATCTCAATGTGTAAATTTTTCCTGGTTGAAATAAAATATAGTAACAAAGATAAATAAATTAATTTAACCTGTTTACAGTTTGACAATTTATTAACCTGGCAAAATATGTGTTAACCTCTGAAATGTGCAGCAGAGGAATGTGATTCACAACATGTGTAATGTAGGTTCTTTTGATTCCACTGGACTAATTTGCATAAAGTTCATAGTTTACACGTATTTCAACTGTAAAGAATTGAATTATCAGTGGTGTCATAGGTACTTTTTCTGATACTTTTTCACTACGATGCTTATGTATTTTTACTGACAGAAAGACAAAATGTGTCCTTTAAAAAAAATGTCTGTGTGTAAGTTTAGAACTGGAGCGTGACGGTTTTTGCCAGAATCCCTTCTTTGAATGCCTTGTTGCAGAAGTTCCTGAAGAGCATAAATCTAAGCAAGGTAAAAAAAAAACAGTCAGCTTTGATCCTGTCACATGTTGATGATAGACACGTCCTGTTCTGTTGCAGCTTGACGATAATACCATTAAATTATTTTCATTCTCTAATAAATCTTTTTAGAGGTACATTGAACATTTTTGTCTTCAAAAAATATCCCCATAAGGGTGACAGATTGTGTTTCTATTTCTACAAAGCAACTTTTTATTTATATACATTTTGTTTTTGTTACTATTTACTTAGTGATTGTTTGTCTGCTTGTCTTAGCCTATTTGGTGACTGACAGAGAAAAACTTCTTAATCAGCTCTTTTGCCTGTCGATTCACTACTGACTGACTCATTTTAACAGAAAAAAATCCTTCATACAAAAAAATGTCAACAAACAACAACAAATTGGATTCCCCCAAAAGTTCTCAGCATTTTTTGATATGTCATGGGTATTGCTTTTTTCCATACTGTTGATACTTAAGTTTTTGAAGTATTATTCATTTTGATTGTCAAAGAACACCATAAACACCACAAAGTAGTTCATTCACAATCTTTATATTTTATTTGTTTTTGTATCTGTGGCTTACCTTTTTTTTAATGTTTTTTATTTTTTTATTTTCTCTTTATAGGATTTACAATTGTCGGTTACGCCCTTTATTTTTACACATACAGCACGTGGAAGGGAAGATCGGTTTATTTGGAGGACCTCTATGTAATGCCGGAGTTCAGAGGTACAGTATGTATTAGAAATGTCAGCAAAGCCTAGACAAAAACTCAGCAAAAAATGCTTTATTTTCACACTGACTGTTACAATAAATGTTTTTTTAAGATGTCATTCTAGTTTTGTTTATGCTTCCACCTTCATGTTGATGCTTCATGTTTTTTCCTCTTTAGGAAACGGCATTGGCAAAGGTTTACTGTCCAAAGTTGCAGAGGTAAGCATATTTTACTCTCCTGTTTGATCACCACTGCTTGTAATTGATATAAATTGACTGCAGTTGTGGAAAATTGAAAGTGACTGCTTTTGTGTAAAGAAGTGCATAATTAAACTCAGGACTATTTTGTTTTCTCAGGTGGGAAAAAAGAAGCAGTGCGTGCGGCTGCAGCTGTCTGTGCTCAACTGGAATAGTCCCGCTCGAGATTTCTATGCTGTTAAAGGAGCTCAGGACCTCACCGACACGGAAGGCTGGCACTTTATACGCTTTGATGGACAAAGTCTGGATGATCTGGCAAATGAAGCTCCTAAAGATTAGAAGCTTGCCAGGGAAAATGTACTTTATTCTGTTTAATTTTCTTGAACCTTTTACAAGGCAATGCCATAATGACTGAATAATATACCTGTTTTTTATCTGTTATGTCTTTCCTGTAAGTCGGCAATTTTCATTCATTTAAAGGCAGTCATAGTCTCTCCAGAACAATCTGCTGATGCAGTTGAAGACTATGAGGGGTCATCAACTCCGGTCCTTGAGATCTACCATCCTGCAGGTCTTAGTGTTTCCCTGCTGCAACACACCTGACTTATATCAATGGCTTGATTACAGACAGTGCAGAAGTTGACAAGTTGTTGGAGAACCTTTTTATGTGAATCAGGTGTGTTGTAGCAGGGAAACACTAAAACCTGCAGGATGGTAGTTCTCGAGGACGGAGTTGGTGACCTCTGGCCCAGAGTATAGCTCATCCCAGATGCAACACCATACCTATCCAGTAGGTGGCATCAACCAACAACCTACATCCTACATCATGCTCTTTAAAACTGATGTCTCTGAAGGTAGTTGGCTGTATTTCACAGTCTTGAGGAGAATCTGTTTGTAATTAGTTAAGTGGAACATGAACGGAGTGTGTTAGTCAGGGTTCATCATATCTCATTGTGTGATTAAATTCAACTCACTGTCATTCTTACAAACTTTGCTATCAAACTCAAGTACACTCACTTTCCTTTGCTTTTACTGTACAAAATGTACCAGAATCCACGGGAACATAAAGTATATAAAAGCACTTGGAGGAAAAGACATTTGTATAAAACGTCTCCATGTGTTTTGATTCAGAGAAAAGACCCTGAATGCAACGTCACTGGGTTGAAACCCCTTGTGTACCGTGGTTGCAGAATCGTTATATAATCACAATGCATCCACTATTATTAGTTACAGTTGCCATGACAGCTGCAAACTGTCTTAGCCTCTTCCCATTAAGATGTGATGGAAACAGATTTATTCACATATCTTTTTACAAAGTAAGATAAGATCATTATTCTCTTTAAACCCAGCCAGGTTTTTGTTTTTCATAAGGACTTCAGAGATTTCTGGAATGAAAGTCTTATCTAATGGAAGGAACCATTTTCTTTCAGCTTGTAACCAATCTATTGAAAAACAAAGGGGAAAGATCATTCTGTAGACAGTGTCAAATAAGAGTTGCATTTTTAAACCTTCGCAACAAACTCTGATGCAGATTGAAGCACACGTAGGCATAACAAGTGAAACCTTTTTATATGAACCCCAACATGACATACAGTGTAAAAGAAAAAAGAATAACAGGAGTAGATATAACTGTTAGTCATGTATGTATATTTTTTGCAGTTTATAGAATAAACATATATATATAAAAAATAATTTTACATCTTAAAACCTAATTGTGACAATAGGGTTTTAATCATTCAAATAAAGAAAAGGAAATGTAAATTAGAGTCAAGTTTGCACATTACAAATCTATACAGAGGAGCTTTATGTAATAAAAAAAATGTATACTGTAAAAATAAAATTAGCAGAAATCAACAGATTTTTTTTCTATTAATGCTACCATGTCAGAACATTTATTATATTAATTTTTCATTGTTTTGTAAAGCGCAGAACTAATTAAAAGAATCCAGCTCAGCCCTCCATTGCAGTAACCCCTCAGACATATGCATTTCTTCCATAGTTGCTCGGTGGTGCAGTGTGAGATGTTGCCACAGTTGACAGCACGTGTCCTCTGGAGGTAGGCTGGTACAGATATGAGCTAATGCACAGAAAATGTGATTCAATTAAGACAATATGCATACATTTTACCATGAACTTGAGGTTTTAAACAGATACTCACGTTTTTTCATTGGGTGACGTGAATCTGCAAGCGCACAGCAGGCACGAGCCTCCACAGATGGCAAGCACCGCTGAGGACCAGCCGATGTACAAGCCTTGTCCGATCTCATACCTGTGGTACAATAAAGTTTTTCTTAGATTCTGTTATGTTTGTAAAAATAAATAATTACCTCTTTTTTTTTTATTGTTGGTGCACTTCACGTTGTCTTACTTTGTCCCTGCATAAAGCTGGTCAAAGAATTGCTGTGTGATGTTGGCTGCATACCAAGAGACTGCAATCATGGTGCAAATCCCTTAAAAAGGTAAAAAGAAAGTAAATATTAGTCAAATATGAGTTAAGAAGTTCAAGGTTTGAATAAAGTTTTGAATAAAAGAAAAATTACATAGTAGAGATGTATTATAGAGCTTTAGAGTTTTTATGCATGCTTTATTTCAGTGACACGAAGCAAAGCTAAATAATTTGATAGACTTCAGGCTTTATATAAATACAACAAAAATAACCATTTAGATCAAATAAAAAGTTATACTGGTCTTTGAGATTGTTAGTTTCTTCACATTTTACATATGCAAACCTTGTATTTTGCATGGTGTGACCAATGCTGAGAAATAAGTGACCCTTCTAAATAACAGGCCCCCAAGGTTTGTTAGATTAGGGATAACCTTTTTAACTTGACAGACATTTACTGATAGCTTGTCTTTTGTAAACAGAGATTAGAGCAGTCATGTTGACTGACCTATGTTCCAGGAAGGCGGGTTCAGGGTTTATATTTTCAATAGTTTTTTTACCTTGAAGTAAAAAGAACACCCCTCCAATTGCTGCAATCCTCCCCTTCAGAATGTAGTTTTCTCCACCTATTTTCGAGCACTGCATTCCAACGAGTGTTGCCACGAGCCCAAAAGTCCCAAACACGATGGAAGCGATCATCAGTGCTCGGGAGGCTTGTATGTACCCTGTGTGAAAACATCAAGTGGAATATTATTTATTAGCTTATGACAATTAATTTCAAATGAATGTAAACCTTGTAAAACATTTAATTTTTGAAATGATAGATAAAAGCATCAGTTAATGGTTTGGACAAACGGGTAGGTGTGTCCAAATGTTTGGTGCTGTACATAAAGTTGTATAGTTTCATTGCATTTATACAACTGAACATTATTTTGACATCATGGTGGGGATTTTTTTCATGTCCTTTTTTAAAAAATTGTGTTCACCATTTTTTAATTTGTGCTTTGCAGTTTAAACAAGATAGTTTTACAGTATTACATCAGCAATTGTAAAGTTGAGAGTCCAGTGTAGCGGTATATGACTGAGCCATTTTCTTTGCTTTTGCACTTCATAAACATGGGTGTGAACCCACTGAAGGTTTGCTGATACCATTAAGAGTAATCAGAAATGTATCCTATAACCGGGGGCAACACCCTGAATGGTAAGTTGAGGAACTTTGTCAAAGAAATAAAACACACACACACCAAAAAAAAGTTAGAAAACACACATATTTTCAGAATAACAATCCCTTTTATTGTATTGATACAGTTTCATTTTACAAGCACACCTACGAGTGAATAAAACAAAGGTTCAGCTACTTAAGACCATCATCATAATTTTCACCGGACAATTAAAACATCTGTTCCGTTTGACAGGTTAAGTCGTAGTTACAAATAGCTTTGTGGTTCCAGTGAAAGACAGTGAAAAAAAAAGCCTGACTTATTCTCAAATTTTTTAAATTTCTCATATTATCATGCAGAAGCTGGAATTGGGAAGTATTTTTTTGTCTATGATGAGATGAGTTTCTGAAAAAGTATCTCAGAGCTTGATCATGTACGAGGTCAGGGCATCCGACCTTGGTAGCAAATGATTAGACACTTTGCAGCACTTTTCATTGTATCATATCAGTCTACATGATAAATGATTGAATTTAAATTGTTAATGTGAATGGTCAACGTCATTAGGTTCAGGCAGAATGGGAATTTAGGATACTTCCTTGAAAGCGCTTTTAATAACTTAGATAGTGTGAATATTGATTGATTTTATCAGTTTACTGCGACTGTGTTTGCTTGTCCTCTTTCACCTTGTTATATGTCCTAAGTACCCTGTTTGTCACACATTAAAGCCAGTACAGTAGAAACTTCCTGGTTCTGAAAGTACTGCACTTTTCCATTTATATCAAGCACACATAGACAACATTTGTACATCTTTTAGGGTTACATTCTCTTATTCATGACACTGTCACCTTACTATACACTTAAGATGACTGCTACTGTTTTTTGTACACTGTTGCGGTCAACATTGTGTTTCCCTGTTATAACTATTGTGGTAAATTGTTTCAAGATTGATGTCTAGTTTTGGCTTTGTAGAGTCTTAAATTCTGATCAAGTGGATAGTATTCAAGCCATTAAGACACCATAAATACAACTGATATTGTTTTGGTGCTGGTCACGTACCATTCAGTGCGAGCAGAGATGGAAAATCCCGGCAGTTGTGAACCCCTGTAGAATCAGTTGCACAGGACATCCACAGGTTTTCGTAGATGGTTGATGTGGTGATAACGTTACCATCCACTGAAGACTCTCTCCAGTATCGATTTGGAAGAGCAATCCCAACCATCAGCCAGCCCAAAAAGCCCAGAAAGCAAGCAAAAGCTTCCACTATTGGATTCATTTTTTCGTGTTTTCTTGTCTCCACCCGGAATAGAATTATCCGCTGAGGGGAACTCTGATATAAATGTTAAACCTCCAAGCTATCTTCTTACCCAAAGATTGGTTGGCCACACAGCCTCAGTGAGCCAGACCCGATCCCAGCAATCCCTGAGCTAAACTGCAACAGAAACCTAAAAATCAATGATTAATTCCAAATACCCCACTTATGATTTTTCCTATTATTCTCACTTCTATTGAACTTTTTCAAAGAGTTATGTTTACCCAACGTACAGAACAACAGAGAGGCGAAGTCCAGCCTTCAGACCTGTTCACCAACATCTATAGACTCAGTTATGTATCACCCTTAGTCATTTGCTTTGGATACTGTGTCAACAATATTAAACAATTATTCATGGGATCTAATTCATGCTGACTTCTTACTTCACCCTGTGTCCAAGGGATAAAGGCTGCAGCACCTAGTGGTGAGTATGGGCCATCAAATACTGACCCTGAGGTATCCAAGTTTGGTAATCCAGACATGTTTGCTTTTTTAACAACCCCAACGACTTAATCCTTAGGCTTTTTGGTTTTGGAATGACAAGTTCATGCTTTTTAAAAAGGGATGGGCTCGGCAGGGACCTAGAAGGTTTTCTGTAATCTGTTGTTGTTAGACCAGAAAAGAGGAGCAACCAAACACTTGAGGTTTTCCTTTTCTGAATGGTTTAAACTTAAAAACAAGACAAGGAACTATTGTGCTTCATTATTTAGGTCTATGGCAGTGGTTTCCAAACTTTTTGAGCCGCAACCCCCAAGATAACATACATTGGTGTTCGCAACCCCCTCTCCCACAACGACAATGATTAATTGTATGATTTCAGATGGGTCATCCTGCAGGATCTTCTGAATATATGGCTTGAAAACTGTCAGAGTCTTCATAGATAAGGAGAATTAATGTGGATTTATGCATTAATGTGTTAAAAAATTTAAGATGCTAATTTTAGATTTATCTCTGCATTAATGATTTAATTTTGATAGCCCTGATAAAAATCCCAAATATATTTGATAAATGTTGGTTATATATTTTTTACAATTATCTGCCGACCCCCTGACATGATCTTGCGACCCCCATGGGGGTCCCAACCCCCAGTTTGAGAACCACTGGTCTATGGACATCTCTTAAGACCAAGGTATCGTGGTTCAGGCATGAATTACATAAAAAAAATTTGAAGATTAAAGTGTCTGAGCAAGAATGAAGTATCACTTTCTAAGAACAAAAGGAAAGAACAGCTTTTGTGGAACAGGAAGGCATATCTAATATCTTTTACACAATGTCTTAAAAACTGCAGTAGCAGTAGAAACATTTATAGTCACTCCATTATGTTTAGCTAATTCATGGGGTCATTCTTTTATTCAGATTGTATACATCAAGAAATATAAAATGTAATCTAGTGGTCTATGCTCAAAGAAATGTCCATAAAATGCCTCTGAACTCTGATTGCACAAACAAAACAAAACAAAAATCTGGCATCAGAAATTTTACAGATGTTATCAGTTTGGATTGCACAACTACTGTTTTTCAACACTTCAGTAGTTGTACCAGCAATCAGTCATAAATGTATACATTTTGTTTGTTTGTTTTTGTTAATAATGTGCTATCTAATCTTATATGAATGATTGATTGCAATTTGGATACTCAAACAAGGGAACTATGTGCCCCTTCTAAAATATATAACATCCTCAAAGAAAGTCACACTTCTACCAATATCACTGCTGGATATTGGAAAGTGCACACTCAGCTATTTGATTCTGCTGAATCATCAAATGAAAATGATTGTAGAAAAGATCATTTACAAAATATTAATAAAGGCTCAAGAAAGTTTTTTGTTTTTAATTAACTACCATCATAAGCTACACACATTTAATTGAGCAAATAGTTATACATCTCACTCACAGGGTTCTGTCACATAGAAATGGATCTAAAACTAAGCTATTAGACAGTTTATAATTCAACTTACCTGGAAGAGCTAAAAGGGATGGAAAGTCACGACAGTTATATATCCCTGTGGATTCACTTGCACAAGACATCCAGAGGTTCTCATAGATTGTGGAAGTTACAATTACACTCCCATCTGTGGTGGATTCTTTCCAATACTGATCCTCTAGTGATACAAAAACCAAAATCCAACCTACCAAACCTAGAAAAAGTGCTATAACCTCAATCATCTCTTTCATCTTTCAAGTAATTTTCTATGAATAAATAGATGTAATATGTACTGCCTCTGAGAGGAGCTCTAAGGGCAGCTTCTGTATCTGATATACATTTTGGGAGTGTGAGAACTGAGTCTGGATTTTTATCTCATGCAGTCAAACCTGGACTAATTTGAACATTGATTTGTTGGCTGTTGCTGCATTTTAAGCTTGCAATTCCCGCCCAAAGTTGACGACATTTCACATGCCTGACAAGTTACAATAGAAGTATAAGTATACAATGAACACCTTTTTCTTTTCTTTCTTTCTTTCTTCCTTTGTTTGTTTCTTCCTTTCTTCCTTCCTTCCTTTCTTTCTTTCTTTCTTTCTTTCTTTCTTTCTTTCTTTCTTTCTTTCTTTCTTTCTTTCTTTC
>JAOXYM010000016.1:7499865-7530985 GCA_028567055.1 Leptatherina wallacei | reverse complement strand
GCTTCCCTGCTCAAGCTGCTGCCCCCGCGACCCGACCCCGGATAAGCGGAAGAGGACGGTACGGTACGGTACGGTACGGTACGGTACGGTACGGTTATTCTCTCAATTTTATATTACCTTAATTGGAACTGAATTAAACACTCAAGGGGCACGTTCTGAAGTCAGAACTAACATCAGTAATAAATATATGTTTTATTAAGGGTGATTGGGACAGGTTTTGAATTTCTTTATCCTTGAAGCCTTATTCTTAAAGCCTTCTTGACACAATATAAAAGACTTGTTTCCAACCACGTTACGATCATCTAATACTACAGATGCTATCTATTCATTCAGGGACAAAACTAAGTGATTTCAAAGATGTACGGCTTATCCTATAGTGTAGGCTGACCCTAAACGTTTATTGTTATAACATTTGGATGATTTGGACAGCAAAACTATTCACCCATTCAGGTAAGTGAAGCTAATTTCTATGACAATTTAATTAATATTTTGACACGCAGTCATAGTCCTATAACTGTGCTTACAAATCCATTGGTGGAGTTGATTTTTGAATGTTTTAAACCAAGAAACATAACTTGAAAGTGTTGTCTTTTTCCGGTATCTGTGATTCTGTATCGCTCCCTTCATCTTTTCCTATTGCCACTTGCTATCTTCCTTTTCCTTTTTCATTGTCTTTCTCTCCTGTTTCATTTTACTCTGCAATAGATTAATCTGGATTAGTTTGGGATGGGTTAAAGGGTCAAGGCTAAACTTAGTGAGGTTTTGATACGTTACTGTATCAGGGTTTCCTGTTTATACAAACTGGACAAGTGAGGTTGCTTCCAGGGGTAAAACATGCCAAATCTGTTTAGTTTATGTGCATTTATGTGGTCAAGTAGTGATTTGCACAAATTAAGTGCATAGATATGATCTGAAATTAGACTCATGCATATTTTGAACTTTTAAATCAAGACTTCTCTGATGCAATCATACTTCATACCTCCATAGATAAAAGTTTGATAAAACCCAATCCCACTCATCCAAACCATGTTTTACCACCTCCGTTTTTTAAGTAATATAATATCACATACATGTGCTTGCCTCTACTAAAACCGGTTTTCATTGGCTAGGAAGAGCAGTATCAAGAGAGCGTAGTGACGTAAGCTCTATATCGCTAGTTGCCGCAATGAGGCGTTTATGGTACGGATAGAGTGTACGCCCCAAACTCAGAGGTTACAAAACTTAACATCTCGATACACTTTCTACGTTTAAGGATTTTGTTTACATTTGATACAAGTTTTAAAAGACATGTAACTGTTCTTCCTGAGATTTTTTGAGCGTTCATGTCAAAATCTCTCAATTAAGAGGTTGAGACCGACTAATGACATTTTACATTTCAGGCGAGCAAGATAACTTTATCAAGTAAATTCACGTATGAACCTTTTGTACAATAATATGTTAATATATTAAACTTTAGTTGAAGAAAAGGCTTCATATCGATCTCAAATTCAATACACAATTCCTGTTTGTCATTTGTGTAACGGAATCTACGATAGGATCATGAAGCGTCCATGTCCGTGTGCGGCCCGGATTCAGCAACAGTAGCTGAGCGAGTGTACAGATTGTGGGCGGAGAATCTCTGCTGAGCAGCAGAAATCTACGGTTATGAAGGACAGGACAGACTTCCAGCAGGCTTGAGCTCCGCATCAGTCCTCTCTCCAGACGGACAGTTGCGATGGATTTCATTTTGAGCGGAATGGCGGCCTGCGGAGCGTGTCTGTTCACCAACCCGCTGGAGGTTGTAAAAACACGGATGCAACTGCAAGGAGAGCTCAAGAGCCGGGGCACTTATCAGGTTTACTATCGCAACGTTTTCCACGCTTTTTACACTATCGGAAAAGTGGATGGACTGGCCGGCTTGCAGAAAGGACTGGTCCCCGGGCTGTTCTACCAGTTTTTTATGAATGGAGTCAGGCTGGGCTCTTACGCCATCATCGAGTCCTCTGGTTACATCCACACCAATGGAAGGGTCAGCGCGGTCAAAACCACGGTAGCAGGGGCTGTGGCTGGAGTGGTGGGGGCCGTCATGGGCAGCCCCATATACTTGGTCAGTAGCCAGGTTGTTGCGCAAGCTCGACTTCACTTTCTATGTACAGTTTTTTTTTTAAAGTTGTAGCAGTAAGCCAAGGTGGGCTGTGACTTGTGAATAATAACCCAAACTGTCTCCCTTGATAGGTGAAAACTCATCTGCAGAGTCAGGCCACTTCCTCTATTGCAGTTGGTCATCAGTACAAACATGAGGTAACCCAAACTGAAAGTATTGAAGTAATTGAGAGGCATCTGCAGTTTCTTCATGCGACCTTTCTCTTGTCAGGGGATGTTCCATGCTCTGAGAGCCATCTACAGGGAGTATGGCATTCTGGGACTGTGGAGGGGTTCCAGCGCTGCTGTACCGAGAGTCAGTGTGGGGTCAGCTGCTCAGCTCTCCACCTTCTCTTCCTCTAAGGAGCTCGTCATTGACCTACAGGTTAGATTATGTCTTGCTGAGGATTGGAAAGTCATCTAACGCCAGCAGAGGGCTGAAAGGGAGAATTCAGTTTCCTCAGCCATCCACAGTGTGTGCACATTTTCCACATGACCACACTGTTCAAGAATAAACATGAAAGTTTTTCAGGAGGGGGGGTGGGGGGGTCTGGCTTTACTCAGTATATAACTAATAGAGCTGCTTTGATATGCTGTTATTTCTCTGTCTTACATGATATTAAGCTGAACATCTTTGAATTTTGCCTATGACAACTTGTAATTGGTTGATGTTATCTATTTCCAGAGAAAATAAGAAACAGATCCACTGATCATGAGAAGAGTCATTACAGGCTTGAGAAAAAGTCATTTATAGCCAGTAGCTGTGCACAGATGATGAAAACAAGTCTTTGTGGCTCTGACAAAGCACTCTGTATTGCACTCCTCAGGAATAGAAATTCTACACCTTTCACTGGCCCCCTGACTAAAAACACGCAGCATACACAACTACTGCATCAGTTTCCCGGGGGGACATTTCTGTTACAACTCTAGTTTTAAAAACTATTTCATTCCTAAGATGCATGAGGATTGTTTGAGACTCCTGTATCGGCTTGAAATGGCCTTAAAAATGTCCACAAAAGATGCATGAATGGTTTCCTAGTTCTTCATTTACCAGAATTCCAGTAGGCAGCTGTAAATGCTCAGTGGGTGAGCGAGTGTGGAGTTGGGACTAACAACTCCTCCCACCATACCAGTCATGAAAACTCAAATGAAGCACAGCTTAATGTTTCACATGAATGGTCAAGTTAATTTGATGTTACCTGTTGCACAACAGTGTGCACTATAAGATTATGTTGTTATTGATGCATTAACTGAGCAAGTAAGAATACGTAGAAAATTAATTTGACTGTAAACACAGGAGGATGGGTGTAACACTGACACTAATAAAATATCTATTACTCTGTTTCACTGTATGTGAGGGTGCAGTTAAGATTAAAAGTGACTCCAGACATGGTGGTACCTTAATGATGGAACTATTGTCACTGCATGCTACAACCTGTGTCTGCTCACCATTGTTGTTCTGAGACTCTGACCTGCCATGTTCTTTAATTACACAATCTCTCTTCCTCTCTTAGGTTGTTTCCTAACAATTTTGTTATTTTTTTCTTCCCATAGGTGTTCCCAGAGCAAAGCTGGTTGGTGGCCCTGACTGCCGGTATGATCAGCAGCGTGGTGGTGGTGCTGTTTATGACACCTTTTGACGTGGTCAGCACACGGCTCTACAACCAGCCCATTGATAATTTGGGCAAAGTGAGTACGCAGTGTTGAAGTTATACTTCTCAAGATTGAATGTATACTGTAGTCATATGCTACTACTGCAGTCCACAATCAGGAAGAGTATCCTAAACTTATTTCCTCCAGCTAGAATATATACAGGACATCCCATATATGGAGATGCTACATTGTACTGATGTTCTATAAATTGCTTCACATGCAGGATAATTAAGAAATATATTGGTGTTTTGAAAAGAAAACATCTAAAATGTAAACAGCATGTGTGTCATTTCTAGCAAGCAAAAAACTAAGGAAGCATAGCTTGTAGAGCAGAGCCAATACTAACCAATCAAAGAGAAACTTAGTTTGTAGTAGTTGCTCTGTGCTGATCATTTTGCATGGTGCAGTAGCCTAATATTCAATGATGCATAGTAATTATTAAATAACATAAACAATCGGCTAATAAATTATATAAATAAAATACAGAAATAAATAAGAAACAATAAATATAATATAAATAGATATACAACTGTGATGTAGACTGGATGAACACATCGACACACATCAAGTTAGACCCCTTATCCCATTTCCAAATTGCAAAGGAGAACGCATTAGGAGGAGAAAATAAGCAGAACAATTGAGGACAGACATGAGGAGAGAGGTGTTGAGGTGACAGGCATTCAACAGACACTGAAAGGTCCTTGCTTTATTCAAAGTGTAATCGCAGGGACAACACAGAAACAAAAAGACAAACAACCACTCACGTTTGTTGGAGCATACCACTTTATTTTTCTTATTTCTGAGCATTAAACGTTTGTGCCAAATTAGATGTTTATTTTTAATTCAGTTTACAATGTAGGATTAACAAGCAATGCCCCCTTCAGATGCCATAAGTGCCCAAAAACTTCTGCAAAGGATAAACTTATATGTCCTCACCTGCAGTTTCTCCAGACAGCCTCCTTTCCTCTCATCTTCACCTGAATTTAAACAAGGAGAAATCCTTAAAAAGTTTTGGCTTTGAATGATTTCCAAAACCTGAGCAGAAGGATGGAGGAGAGCAGAGATCAGGATGGTGAAATGACCAAAATAAGACAAGCCTAGATTGCTGGAGGTTGTGTTACATTGTGAGTAATGTAGGTGCCAGGTCTCACATAGAGATATGAATGTGTGGCATGAAAAAACAGGATCTCTGTAAGATCAGTGTGGATGCTTTTTGTTTATTTTCTGTTATTGCTCAAACGTCATAAATGAGGGTTCAAACACTCAGAATTGATCTATCTGAAGAAGTGAAAAAGCTTTTATTCTGTCAAAAAAATGTTGTTCTTGTCTTTTAGGGGCAGCTCTATAAAGGATTCACCGATTGCTTTTCCAAGACACTTAAGCAAGAGGGTTTGATGGGACTCTACAAAGGCTTGGGAGCCTCTTATTTCCGACTCGGCCCGCACACCATTCTGTCTTTGTTCTTCTGGGATGAACTACGTAAATTGTACCAGAAGTTCAGGTAACACTTGGGACAAGGAAATTGGAAAATGGGTAACTCATTAAGTTCTGAGTGCAGAGGTTAAATGAGTCCTCATTTAGAGAGTTTACGATTATGAGGTGCAAGGAAAAAACAGGAAATACTGTCTTTCCGTTAAGAGAGAGAGCAAAAGTAATGTTTTACACTACATTAAGAAAGCATGTTCAATGTGAAATGTATTAAAAGCGAAGACAGAAATGTCAAAAGTAAACTGAGAGGCTCAATAACTGACCGAACGAATAAAATGAATGCACTTTAAAGAAACAGGATTTATAATGGCGGCAAGTAGACACCGGTATAATCATACAGTATGCAGGATGTCATCTGGGGTAAATGCACCAACCATCACTAAACTTTTATAGCACTTAAACTCCTTAATTATGTCATTCCGAAACACATAAAAGAATCGTCACTTTGTACCTCATGGAGAAAGCATCCAGGCTGGTTGATTGAATATGATGCACCTGATGGTAGATGGGCAGAGATCAGATGTGGTAAAGACTAGTTATTAGGCTCCTCAGGCTTCAGGATGAGGTGGAGATGAGGAGGCAGGTCCTATAAAATCAGCTTTAAGAGACAATGACAGAACAAGGACCAGACTGGTTGGCTAAAAAAGGAGCCGGCATAAAGGCGATTGGGCCAGGCGAGTGACAAATATGGAGGAAATTATTGAGAATGAGCTGAACCTGACATGGGAAAACTGAAGCGATGAGGTGTAGCAGGATGAAAAGCCCAAACACCAGAAGATGAGGCCAGAAGAGGAAACAGATCTTCAATGCTGAACTTGTGCATAAATCTCATATGGAAGGTCAAAATGTATTTACCTTTATTTTGAACAAAAGTTACTGATGGCAGTGTGTTTGGGTGACATGAATGTAAGGTCATTATCAGGAGTCTGAACAGCTTGAATTAAGCTGAAACTGACATAAAATATCTACAAGACATTTTCTCTGAAATGGAAAACTGGAGAGAAATCACCTTGGCCAAAGACTTCTTCCATAAAGAAGAACTTTTGTAGAAGGAAGGAATCCTTGTAAAATGTCTCCTCCAGTACCAACGGCAGGAGAAATCAAATCTGTGCTTAGGACAAATATTTGGAACCGAGCCTGTAGCAGATCAAGTAAAACTCCTGAAACAGGACGTGAAAGCAAATCAAATTTGCTTTCTATTTTCACCCCAAGGGTGCTGTGTTATACACTATAAGGACACATTATGCAGGCTACTTCTATCAGAGTATAAAAAATGGAAATAAATATGCTTACCCTTTCTCTGTACAATAATCCAATATTAGTGTATTACAGTATTTAACAGTAAATGTTATCGCCTTCATCCTAACCATTTTACATTTTAGGGCATTTTCACTGTTGCTACAGAAAATGAATGAATGAATGATTGTGTTAAATCTCTCTTTAGATTTAATGAACTAATTCTTTTGCAGTAACAAATTGGAAATGCTTCCTTGTTTTGTTTTAACCTGCTTCCACTACCACATTGGTATTCGTTTATTCACAGCAGCACAGAGTAGTGAGATTATCCTGATCCTGAACTTTATTACCATGTATCTTGGGACTTTCTGTGAAGAATTTACACAATTTAATTCCCCCAAAAATGACATATGATGTAATATGAAAAGCTTCTTACTTAATGATGTGCCTTAACAGTCCACCCAGGATTTTAAAAAATTTTACTTGGAAGATTTTGTGCCAGATGCATTTTAAATAATTCCTCATTAATCAAATGTTTGAATTAGATATTTATTTTTAACTCATTACCAATTAAAAAAAAAAAAAAAAAATTGAATCAGTATTAATCAAGTTAAATATCTGTAAAAGTTACTGTAGTTGTAATAATTTGACTTTTCACAGTTTATTTATCACAACAATGCACACTTTAATTTATTATTGGTCATGTCTCAGTGCGTTAATCCTTTAAAGAACAGTTCCTCCGAGTTTTTTGTCCAGTACCTGTTGGCAGCGGAAGCTCATTATTAAGGCTGGACAGGGTTTTTTCACTGACTCCAACTGTTTAGTTTCATCACAATGACTTTGCCACCATTCATTGTGGAGCGTGTGCCCCCTAGCTCAACAGTTGCCAAAGATTAGCCTGAAATTAACTTAAGGGGCTTTGAACTTTATACAGATCTTCTCTCTGACACGTCAGCCAGATTTGGTGCTTTCTTCATGACACGTAGGTTCCTTCTCAAAGTGTAAAAAGTTTAATGATTCATTATTGGTGTTTATTGAACATCTGTCATACTGTGTTTGCCATGAAACTTGTGATACACATGCTGTAGCTACAAAAACATGTTTGCTTAATTTCCATTACAAGAGAAATGAGACTAATAATTCTCAAGTTTAGTGAGTTTATATTATAGAGTTGAACTTTTGTTCTTATAGACAACAAATACCTCCAGAAACGCTGGTCATTTTTCTGCTTTCAAAGACTCAGTTTATAGGTTTCTTAGGTCATAGCACCGGGTATTACGTACTTTTGTAGTACCTACTTGGCCGGGGTTCCAAGCTAGCTGAGTTGAGCCAAATAAACCAGCCACTTACTTCGGAATTGAGTTTAATTCGGAATTATCATTTTCATTCAGAATGATAACATGAATAAAATTGTTCATCTCTTTAAAGCAGAATTAACTTTTGTTCCATATTAAAGGGGAATTAAAACTGTCATGTAAACGTGGCCACTGCGTGACGCTGATTTGCCAGCGAGTCGCATCACTGGATGAGTCATGAGAGCAAACCCTGCGTACAAATGACATCACAGGACTTTCGGGCCACCCTACTGTAACGACCGAACCCTTATTCATTGGGTGCTACTCAATTGTAATGGAAAACAACCTAAACTGAGTCAAGTTGGGTTGAGTTGAGTCAAATAGAGCCAAGTAGGTACAAGTGGAGAAAAAAAAGCTTTATGTATGTCAGCATCATTTTTTTAGAAAAACTTTGTTTGGTAAAGTTACCACAATTAGATGAGGTCTCTGTCGTCGCAGTATACGCTGATGGAACAGTTTTAAGGCAGATCAGCCTGCGACAGACCACATTATGGAACGATGAAAGGCTGTCTTTGAAGCAAACAAACTTCTGTCCAAACTGTCTACCATTAAAGGTTCACAGTTCCACCTGCTTGTTACAATGCTGTCTTGTGCCATTATGCTAATGCAACATAACGTTTTTTTTTCTTTTTTGTTTCTATGATCACAAACTGAAAAGTTGAAATTTTGGATTATTCTCTGATTTTAAAGAATTTGGAAGAGTGGCGATACTGTCGAGTTTATGCACAAATGTCATTTCGGTTGCAAATAAAAGAGCTGATTTGCAGATTATTTCCTTTGTAAAAACACCTGATAAGATCAACTGTCTCAGGAGTATTCGTGAATGTTACACACAGAAGATTTCCATGAATGTGTTACAAAATGCACTTCCTGTAATGACCATTGAATATGTTTTTCCAATGGACAAAAGGAGCAAATAAATGATCAGACTTTTTACTGACAGAATTCATGTTTCTTATCTGCTATTTTATGGGGCAAGACCTACAGATATCCATAACTAAAAGTAAATAACTCATTTTCTATCATATCATACTCAACTAGCACCAAAAACACCTATCAGTATTGACAGTGTTTATTTTAAAGTTTATGTGTGTCTAGTTTGAAGTTAATGTCCTCCTTCAGTTTCTTCCTTTACTACAATTTGAGGAATCATCCTGCATCAAAATGGGCCAGTAGATTAATTTCCACACCAACAAATGGAGAATAGCAAGTAAGTCACTTCAAATAGTTGCATCAATTTGGTTGACATAATATCTACATTTCCTACTTTTACAGTTTGTAACAGGGAGTGATATATTATAGTAAAATAAGGAAAATATGTTGTAGTGGGACTTTGCTGACACTAAAGTTTGCACATTAAAACAACAGATTTGTGGCAGATATACCTACTAAATGTAATATCTTTGTTAGGCATGACATCATCATCAGAACCAAAAGTGTATCTGATGCTGATGGAAATGTCATATTTTGATTAATCAAATCGCAGTCCCAAAAGTTACAGCTGCTGAGATTAGATACTTCTCCATTAAAGTATAATCCTAACTGGGCCACAATAACCTGTTATGAACTGTCAGGCATGACAGTGATGTGTTTGGAAAAATCTAATGTGGTTGTTCTGACACTAAGCTGAGTGAAACTGACTGAGAGGAAAATGAAGGCAGTAGAGATAGTTATCCTTGTTGTCTCTGGCAACAGCTTAGTTTACAACTGAACACAAATGCAGTATTGTCAATTCATTTCACAGCACAGGTCTACAAGTGTTACCTAGAAGGATAATTGCTCATCAGCAGAGCTGCTAATGAATGTAGCTTGAATCTTATTTCAAGACATGAATATTCGCAGCCATCCAGGCTGCACTCATATGCATTTGATTTATATTTGATTTGACTTACTCATAAGAAACTCAAGAGTTTCTTGTGAGGTTTTCACTCAGTTCATGTCAGAGTCTGTTAATGTCCCTCATGTTGAAATGCCCTCAAGCATCAAAAGCTGTACTACTGCTATGGAGCTTCCAAGCTCGAAAAGCATGGTCATGCTCAGTCATCTTGGGTAAGAGCTCAGTCTTAGTTGACGAAGTGAAGAACACAAGGTTGCTTTACGAAAACAGTGAAAGGGGGCATAACACAAGATGTCAAAAGACTGAAGGTTCATACATTGGGGCGGCTGCAGCTCAGGTCAGTGGCTGCCCCAGATTACATTTCGAACTGTCCTTGGGCACGACATTGAACCCCAGATTGCCTCCGATGTGCAAACGTGTGTGCTTGGTAGCACTGCGTAGATAACTCATAAGAAGTGCTGCATGAGTGTGTACATGAATGGGTGAATGTGGCTTGTGATGGAAAAAAGGGCTTTAAGTGGTTAGAAATACTAGAAAAGCACAATATAGGTACAGTCCATTTACCATAAAGAAAAATACTCAATGGAAGTCTGCAGGGTGATTGCAATAATTCTGATGCAACTCAAATTCATCGTCCACACTGCTTGTTTTGTTCTACGTAATATGACGTTTCCGATTAAAATTTGTATCTGCTAATGTTTCACTGCATTATAGTCTCATGCTATGGCTTTATCACTTTTGAATTGCAAGTGCAGTTCTTGCAAAGTTTTGTTTCCCTGGTTGTTGGAGCCACTAACATTAACAGGTAATTATCTAACTATTCAAATCATGTAGTATTGTGTGGGTTTTACTAAGGAAAAGGAAGAGCTTTGTATCTTAATGCAGTTCTGACTGCACTCGGCTCTGACCTGTAATTGGTTTGTTTTAGATTCAGCCTCAAGAAGACACTAGTCTTTACCTATGCTTATTGTTTGAATTAGCCTATGTACTCTTTTTCTCTTTTATCAAACAAGAACATTTTTATACATTTTCTAAAACAGATCACAGATTTATAGAGACTATAAGTGCACATCAACTAAATGTTTGGTCTCCGCACAAGAAGGCACCAGGGAACACTTAAGACTGCCCTCCTACTGTCAATGGTTGGCTGCCTTATACTTCTAGTGGGCTGATATTTGAAACATCTGGAAAAACAGTAACGCAGTGACCAGGAGACTAAATATACTAAGGAACTGGCAGTCAACTTGCAGATACAGAAAAAACTTGTTTATTTGAATCACTAGAGGGCGCTAAACACTTTTATTCCCTTACAACAGCGGTAAACTAACAGCAGGCATACAAGTTACAAAGCAGCATAGAGGAGTTCTCATTTACAAATAAACATAGTACATGGTTCTCTTTAAACTATAATGGAGCAGCATTCAGACATATTAGTATAAAAAGACAATATTTCCTGCTACTTAGATGCTGTACTTGACAAGTCCAGTTCTGGCACAGAATCCCAAGGCTCCCCGTCTTCCACTGTTAATCTCTCTTCTTTGCTGCAACAGCAGTGCTGTTTGTGTAGCAGAAGACCTGGACCAGCAGGACAAAGCTGAGACATGCAGACAGTATGTGTGGCACACTAGTGAGAAAGCCTTCAGTTTCCTACAAGAAAGTTTCAGAAGGTCTCAGTTAATTAAGGCAAACCAAAGCGGATCATTTGAAAACATGTAGCAAGTGTTTGGATGTAGTCCCTGATTGCATACCTGTAAAGAAACAATGGCAACACCCAGAGATCCTGTCCACGCCAGTAACATTGACAGTGTGGAGAGCTGACCTGTGTGGCCATTGTGGTAGTTGGTTATTGCCTGGAGAGCCTGAAAGCAACAAAACCAGCAAATCAATGTACCCTCTGATATCTTTTCTTGACAAGTAGCATTAATCATAGAACTGACCAACAATACAAACTCAAGTTTTAAATACTCAGCTGCTACCTTGCTTGCTATTAAAGCTACCACACTGGAAGCGTGCATCACTGAGATGACTGCAGCAGCTGCATAGGAGGCCAGGAGGAACATCCCACCACCAAAACCTGACAGGAGCAGCAATCCTGACACATAAACCCAGAATAAGATCATATTAGGTAATAAATCAGAAACATGGATGTTCAGTGACAAACATTTAAAAATGAGTCTCTAATTACTTTTGTACAGATGGTTACTTAGAAATATAAGTTACCAAACTAAACTAAATGTAACACCACCAGGTGGTGCTGCAAGAAATCACTGACTCAAAGTCAAAGAGGAACAGACCAAGAATAGTTTAACCATCTGAAAAACGACTGTTAATATTTCACATTAAGCATCTCTAACAAGGTGATTAACGACAAATAAAAACAAAAGCAGTGTCTGAACCATCAATTGACCATTAAATGTTCGGGTTCAACTTGTCGTCTTCACCATTTTAAACATTTTGACATCATCAGACCAAGACAACACTTAATACATGACAAGTTAATGAGATATGGACATGTTATGTTTTGTTTTCATGTTTTGTTGTTAGCTTTTCTTTCAATAAATTGTTAGAGATTAAGGAATTACTTGTGCATGATTCTACTTAAATCTTCTACATTCATGATGTAATATCACATAAACCTTTTACATTTTCCATATATTTCATCCTAAAGTCGAATATCTTTATGTTTTTATTGTCTTTATTATCTTTAACTCTTTTCATTGGCGTTTTACCCAGTATGAGTTGCTTTTATAGTTTTATCGTTTAATTGTTTTTATTTGTATTGTTTTTATTGTTTTATTGTGACTTTTTACTTTTTTTTTACCATTTCTTTTGGTCTGCTTCTTTCTTTTTACCTGATATGTCTTTTAATGTTTTCATTATTTTATGTTCAGCACTTTGTTCAGTGCTTACTGTTGTAAAGTGCTTTATAAATAAAGTTGGCTTGGTTTTTTATGAGTAGTGTACACGTAATATTTGTAAATCAATGCTATTTATTTGTTATATTTAAGTGTTTTCCCTGCCTTTGTGGTAACAGTCTTTTAGAAAATGTGTCCAACGTGCTTTGCATTTGGTGTTCTTACCCCTTGTAAGGGGTAAACTCTGCAGAACATTGAATATATAGATAAATCTAGTTTTTAAAAATACACAACAAACAACAAATGAGTAGTCTTTCTTAAGACAGCCATTTCAAGAAATGTTTACGCCACCTTAGACGAAATTATAGTATATATAGTCAAAATGATCTATAAACATTGTTGACAATTAAAAATACATTATGGATTTTTTTTTTTTTTTTACTTATCCAGAAAGATTAAAAATTGTTCAGTGTTTGGGAATTTGTGGATGCTAACCATTAATATACAGTCAATGTTGCTAACCTTTAAGGGTATCACCACGATAATGCAAGATGAGCAAGAGGATTGCTGCTGTCTGAGCCAATGTGAAGAGCCTCTCAGCCCAGGCACTGTGGGGAAGTTCCAGTAAAATACATGAGAGACATGAATATCATTAATAAAGTCTGTTAGGTGATAAACAGAAACCTTTTTTCTCTCTCTAGAGCATGCCAGACTATAAACCCAAAGTCTTTGTAGATAGGGCCTGTGATAAAGAACGCAGGCTTGATATTTCATATATACAGAATGAATGACCACCAAAAGGCTTATACAAACAGTTTCCTCCCACAGTAAGCAAGTCAGCTATGCACATGAAACCCAAAAAGTATAATCTTTATCTTAAGAGTTTTTGTGTGGTTTTTAATTACTTACAAAAAGGGGAAGTTGTTGGCTTTGGCGTACACAACAGGACATGAGAAAGCATAAAGCTGAAGGAGGACAGATGTCATACTCAGGCCCTCTGCACTTCCTCTCCATAGTATCTTTAGCAGCTGAGGCAGCGGGGCTGCATAGAAACAACAGATGTAGTAGGTATCAAGGGAGAATATTAGAAAAACAGACTGAACAAAATGAATTACTATTTGCAGTTATTTAAAAGACAGTAAGTTACTATATAAAATCAAAATGTAGGGCAACACTTGCAAATTTGAATTAAATTGCGTAACTGAGCGTGACTTTGCTTTGTACTGCGACATCTTGCTATCATTTCCCTTGAATGCTTACTCATGCACACAGACAAAGTGATAATCCAGTGGATTAATCACAAGGCCTAATGCTGTCTTTTTTTTTTATCTACATTGATACAGTGTGTGATTGAAATTTTCTGATTTGATTGTGCATTATGATCTAATCACATCTCATTATTATGAGGAAAACGTGGGGAGCTTATGTTCTGATTAAATCAGGCAGATTTGAAGTCTTACCGAATAATGTGTCCAGCATGATCCAAAATCCGACAATTTTGTTCAGTACAAACTTTAGGCAGGGCACTGTAACGGTACAGAAACAGTTTTTAAAACAAACCAAATAAAGTGCAACATTGGAAGAGCAAGTATGAGCGCGGTGGCCCAACTTTTCAGTTTCAGATCGCCGTATAAGTTTTCAATAGAGAGAAAAAAACAGTTTCAACGCCTCCCACTGACGTCCTGAACATCTAGAAAGATCTTTTAGCACATTTCACCCGCTTGGATGCGGAATGTCATGAATGTGGGTCTCACCGTGCAAGTGGAAATTGACAAAAATCTCCTCGTAGCATTTTTCTGGCATTAAAAAGCCAACTAGGAAGTCTTTGACTGGAGACGTGGCCATGGTGGGTCAGCTGGAGCCAGGAATGACCGCAGTAACAGGGGGAGTTCCCCGATATCCACAGCTGGGGTCACAAAAAGCTCACGAGCGTTCGACTTAACTACGAGATAAGAGTCAGCCAGTTGGAAAGCATACCTGTGGGACATGTGTAGACAAGCTTTACAGAGTTTTGTTTTGTTTTGTTTTGTTTTGAAAACATAAAAACAATCTGGGGAAAAATGGGCTAACTATTCGTAACTGAAATTCAGGTCGCGAAGTAATGCAAATATTTATGAAATATTCATAAGATATTTTTTATTATATCAATGAAATTAAATAAAAGGGAAAAAATAAATAAAGTGAATCAAATAAAATTGGGACGCTATATAAAATGAAAATAAAATCTTAAATTTACATTTTATCCTCAACAGAACTTACACAACATATCAGATGTTAAAACTGATACATTTGACCAATGCCAAATATGAGCCGATTTTAAATTTGATGGCAAAATAAATCTTGAAAAAAAAAAAAAAAAACAAGCCTGAATAGCTAGGGGCAACAAAAGACTGAAAAACTAATCGGAGTGAATAATAAACAACTAGAGGAGAATTTTACAACTGATGAAGTTAATTGGCAAGAGGTCTCTAACATTACAGATTATAAAAAGAGCATTTCAGAGAGGCAGAGTCTCTCAGATATAAAAATGGACAGAGGTTCTCCCTGTAACAAACTGCATCTAACAATTTTTTTCAAAATTCCAGGAAAAATTTCCTCAAAATAAAATGGCAAAGACTTTAAAAATCCCCCCAACTGCAGTCTATAATATGGAAAGAGTCAGAGAATCAGGAAGAATCTCTGTGTGCCAGGACAAAGCTGAAGAGCAACACTGGATGCTCATGATCATCGGCCATCAGGAAACATTGCATTAAAAACAGGCATGACTCTCTACACTGCATGAGCCCAGGAACACTTCCAGAGAACACTGACTGTAAAAGGAGTTTTGCTGTGCCATCATGCAAAGACAAAACCATATGAGCATGACCCAAAAACACCACGGTCTTCTCTGGGCCAAAACACTGTGAAGGCACCATCAATACTGAAAAGTACAAAGAGGTTATAGAGCAAGATCTGCTTCCATCCAGACAGTGTCTCTTTTAGAGAAGGCCTTGAATTTTTTTCTGCAAGACAATACTAAACCACATTCTGCATCTATCACAACAGCATGGTTCTGAGTCCGGATGCTGAACTGGCCTGCCTGCAGTCCAGACCTTTCACCAAAAGATTCAGACTTGATAGTGTTAATGACCGTTTGTTTCCAGTAGCTGAAGTCATGAAGACATTCATCTTCTTCCATTTGGAAGTGTTCTTTTATTGTGAGTAACTCTGTGGTAACACATCTTACACATCAAGTTGAACTGTTATTATAGAACAAAATCAAGGTTGAAAAAAGGGTGAAAAAAAAGAAACCCCAACATATTTTGAAAGATTGCACGCAAAACTCCCCTTTCTTAAGTGTTTCTACTTCTCATGACATTTTTCAGGTGTTAAACACAATCACAGGATGCCCTTAACAGAAGCAAAAGAAGCTGATGAGTATTCAGAGAGTGAATCATTTTTCAACAGACAGTAATTATAAAGATTGTAAACAGCATCCAAATTCTGATCATTTTATCTCCAGATTGTGGAGCCTATTTACACAAAGAGTTAACAAATGACTGAAGTAGGCTACTTGCTTTTCCTCCAGCATCATAGATTCCGGTGTTTTAAAATAAAGATGTAGACATATAGAGTTTCCATAACAATCCATAACAATGATTACATGTTATACTCAATTGAAATGATTGAAATCTATGCAAATCTTACTTGAGTACATGCAAAGGACTTCATTTTATTATTACTTTATTCATTTGACTCCATCCTGCTGTTCACGGCTACCATGAATATTGAGTTGAGTTTTTCTACAAATTCATTTGGGATGTCTCTTCTGTGAAAACAGGAACTATCTGAGTAAAAACTTTGCAGACAGGAGTTCTTACATCAGTTGGTCAGTTTTCGCTCTCACAACATGTGTACTGGAAAATGTGCCCTCTGCATTGGCATCACTCTGTACCCATTAGTACTTCTATCCATCATCTGCAACATTTTGTTGTTCTTTCCTGACTGGGATGTCAAGTATGCCAGAGAAGGAAACATTTCTGAGGAGGTGAAATACATGGGGGGATTCATCGGAGGGGGTGTATTGGTGAGTTGGCTCTTTTTCTTGGTTGTTACAAAATGTTGGGACTCCAGACAAAAATTCTGTAAACTTTATGGACAATTTTGCACAACTTTGGATAAAGCTGGAAAGGATGATCTATTTCTACGGATCTACTTTTATGACTTAGATTGAGTGAGTTCTATTAGCAGATCCCCTTCAAATAAAAGGCCCTTTTCTAATGAATTATCAGCTGTTTACAAACGAAGATCCTCAAATACAGACTGCAACGTTTCTGAGCTGATTAAACTTTTAACCTAATTCATGAACAGTTTTGATCATGTTTCACGCTGATATTGCCTCTCATTGTAAATTGATGTGTGCCACCACAGGTACTGATCCCAGCGCTTTACATTCACTTGACTGGAGAGCAGGGCTGCTGTGGAAATCGCTTTGGGGTGAGTTGGTTACAATTAACAGACATTTGTTTCCAAGTTCAGAAACAAAGAGCAAAAAAAGAAAAAGAAAAAAAAATCAAGGGTTGTGTAGACAGAAAAAGAGGGGAAAGAAATGTGCTGTGTGATGCTGTATCATCATTGCACAACATGTTGGTCCTTTTGATATAGAGAACAGAAAACTGCAGGTTACCACAACATAACGCATTCTGTCTTGTTTTCAGGTTCAAGGCCTGTGCAATGGATTTAATGAACTGTGTTTATATTCAATAGATACTCAACATGGGAAGCATTTTCAATAATTTCCCTCAAAAGGGATAAATAAAGTATTTTTCATTTCATTCATTTCATTTTAATATCTCACGTATACAGATATATTTAGGTAGAAGTATGTGTTTGCCATGCCTAAATGCAATCAGTACAAGGTAACTATAATTCATAATGTTATATTGGTGTTTTCTGCATGCATTTACTGTAGTTTCATTGTTCTTTTTGGCCTGAACCTGAAAAATATAGCTAAATATATTCACAAAATCTTGTGATTTCATGTTGTTGGGAAACTGAAGTTGAAAAAAGTTTGTTCTTTTCTTAAATTCATCAATAACAAACTCATCAGTTTAGAAATTCTTTTTGTTTTATACGCCAATAAGATTTACAACCTGTGGTTCTCATTTAACTTTGGCAGATGTTCTTTTCGATTGTGTTTGCCGCAGCGGGTGTGGCTGGAGCAGTGTACTGCTTCATTGTGGCACTGCTTGGCTTGTCAAATGGGCCCTTCTGCAAAGACAACACTGGGAGATGGCAAACCCCTTTTAAAGACAGGTGATACTTTGAAATTACTTGCTTGTATACATTATGAAGTTCTGTTCATTTCTAAACATGTTCTTTCACACAGCCACAAGAACTACTTGAATGATTATGCGATGTGGGCTCAATGTAAAGAGCCAAAGAATGTGGTGCAGTTCAACATGGGGCTGTTCATCGTTCTGATGGTGGCCAGCTGTCTGCAGGGGCTGCTCTGCGCCAGTCAGATGATCAATGGCCTCATTGGCTGCTTGTGTGGAACCTGCAGGAAGGAAGAGGTCATGTCAGTTCTGTAATGTCAAAGAATTTAAATTTCCCTCTCACCTCTGTAATTCAGATTTTGTGTGTGTGTGTTGTTAACTTTCAGGAAGCATAATTCTGAAGAAAAATCTGAAAGGATTGCTGTCCCCTTGGAAGTCTGGGAGAAAAGTTCAAGGAAAAACCTTCAGAAAATGTTTCAATTTGTTATTCTCTGTTATGTGGTTTTATTTTCTTATGCTTCACATTGTTACCATGTAATAGGTCACCTTGCAAAAACAGTACAGTATTACACATTCTGCATGCAAATTCCATACTAAATATAATAAAAAACTGGTTTAAAATCTAACCTGGAGTATAGTTGCATTTCCTTTTTGAAATGATTGCAGAAGATGTTCATGAAATGTCTGTTCAGTCTTTTTTTATGTAGTGTTTTGCTACGTCTGCTTTTGCAACTGATATCCTTATCTCAGCATCATGCGCATCTTGGCTTCTGCCCAGAATAAGCTGAGCAAATTTAGTTTTACTAGCATATTAGAATACTGCTTTTGTGAGGATTTATTGAGTGTTTTTTTTTCACACATTTTATTTTGTGAAGCACTTTGTCAACATCTGTTTTTAAATTTGCTGAACAAATAAAGACTTTGATTTCACTGTTAAATAAACGTAGGCCAAAAAGTAAGGAAATTTGTGTTTGTACGATTATTTATTTACTTTGATAATACCAACTGGTGTTACAGTATGTATCATTGGAAAGCCTGATTAGCCACCATTACAATGAGGTACAACTTATAAGGATCCAGCTTCAGTGCAATGAGCAAAGCTAAACGTGTGGTAGCACTCCTTCCCAAAAATGTGCCATAATCTGCTTCAATATTCTCCTGTTCACAAATTTCCTTCCTTTTTGGATATAGATATTAAAGGAAAATATAAAGTGAATATAAGTTGCCAATTCAATGCAAAATTATTCATTATTTTCAACATTACTTTGCACTGTATTTTTCTTCAGTGGCATTTGAAAATAAAGGTAGATGATACAAGCTAAACTCCTTTGTTTCATCTCCACACAGTTTAATCATTGCTTGTATAAATTTGTTGTTTAATCTCCTAGTAACCCTATCATCAGACAGTATCAGAGGACAAACTAACCAACCTAAATCAAGTCTTCTCTGCCTTGATTAGTGTAAATTCAGGCAACTTCAGACAGTTATGTAAAAAGAAGAAGGGAAAATTCCAATAAATACTGCTTCCCTCTCATGTTTTTGCAAAGAAACCACACGTTTTAGTCTGCAAAACCTCTTCTTATTTTTCCTTATTTCTCATTTCCTTTCATAACTGATAAGCTTACTGCAATCAATTACTCACCAGAGAAACAGAAGACGTATAATAACCAGTTAAAGTTTAACCATCCATGTAGACATTTATCACAGTTTTGCTTGTGTCAGTGACACGGTTATTGCCCCACTGCAGCCATTCCCTCCTGCCACAGATCAAAAGTTCAGCTACTCTACCTTCCTCTATTCACAATATCACCAAAATACAATAAGTAACAAGGAAATGAAACCTTGTCTGTCACGCACAAAACGATTTAGTAGCATCTCATATATTCTAACAAATACAATTACCTTGATTTCGGAAAAAAAAGTCAGACCACTTTACTAATTATAAAGTATGTGGTTGTGGCATGACCAGCAACTACATGCCTGACTCTGATTACCTGAATGCAGTCACATTCCCAACCAAAAAAAAGAGGAAGAGAAAAAGTGCCTTTCTATGTTATGTCTAGTAACAGAACAACCATTGTAAAAACCATGGAGTGAGTCACATATACTTCTGCAGCCTATCCCAGGCTGTTTGTTCACGTTATCTGCTTGTCCATACGCCTCCCACTCCCTAACATCATGCAAACCACCCATTGGAAGTCTGTACATCTCTTTTGGTCAGTTTCAAGGGGAACCTCTGTGTGAGAACAGGAAATACCTGAGCTAAACTTTAACTGAGCAAGAAGTTTGACAGCAACTGGTCAACATGTGTACTGGAAAATGCTCTCGTTGCATTGCCGTTACTCTGTACCCACTGGTGGTCATATCCATAATCTGTAATATTGTGCTGTTTTTTCCTGCTGGAGACGTCAAGTATGCCGAAGATGGACACATTACAGAGGAGGTGAAATACATGGGTGGGCTCATTGGAGGGGGCATAATGGTAAGTTGTCTTCTCTCTCTCTCTCTCTGTCTCTCATATATATATATATATATATATATATATATATATATATATATATATATATATAGACTGGCTTTCCACTGTTTTTGGAGTCTAAATGGTTTGCAGAGATCTTTTTTTTTTTCTCAGTGCTACTGTTGTGTTGTAAAATTTCATGTTTGCTGAATGATACTGTCATGAGACAAACTTGTATCTGACTGAATAGAAATCTGTCTTTGCACAGAGAAAAAGCTGGGCTCTATAATGTTTCCCTAAATCTCTTGAAACATTCTACCAGTTTTGTGTATTTAAGATAATTTCTTTTGAAAAGTTGCAGACTGAATTGAATACTGAAATTCAAGTGTCCTGCTACAGGTGCTGATCCCTGCAATTCACATTCATGTAACTGGAAAACAGGGTTGCTGTGGAAATCGCTGTGGGGTGAGTCAGTCATGAGCACATGAAGATTTTTCAGCGCGCATTTTATAAGAGCTGGGTTCCATGCAAATGATTAACTGTATGAATTACTCATCAAAGTGTGTATGCCGTGTACAAACTAAACAACTGATAATAAATAGATTTGCTCATATAATACATCACAATGTTTGTCAAAGAAATGGGAATAAAGTCCAAAAAACGTAACGTAATAAATTGTGAAATGGCTGTAGCATCTTATTTGTTCTGTTTTCAACCAGATAAATATATCTCGTCTTCAAGATTCATTGTGAATACAATGAGAATACTCAGAAGTTCAATACACATGCTCACTAAAATAAGTATTTTCATCATCTAAATAACATTAAGATACAAATAATTTAGTGAAGTGTAAACCTGCTTAGAAAACGTAGCCCTTAGAGTCAAACAAAATCGTTCCTACTCGTTCAGTTCGGCATGCAGTTTGTTCTTATTAGAATGGAAACAGGGAAGAAATTGTAAGGAATGTGAAGAATGAAACAAGCATAAGTGGACAACTGAGCGCCTGTTCCTCCTTAAACACTGAAGTGCTTCAGTTCTATATTAAATTTTTGTGCTGTCTGTAAATTTTAACTGAAATGTTTCTGACTCTTTGATGATCTCTGCAGATGTTCTTATCAATTGCATTCGCTGCAGTGGGTGTGGCTGGCGCTCTGTACAGCTTTATTGTGGCAGTGCTTGGTTTAAACAATGGGCCCCTGTGTCAAGTTCTGCTCATTTGGACAACGCCTTTTAAAGACAGGTAACACACAGGAGTAATTATCCGATGACAAGATCGCAAATCTTTTGGTTGTTCATGAATCCCCTGTTCTTTACAGTGAAACGAGCTACCTGACTGACAGCTCTACGTGGTGGAAGTGCACAGCGCCTGAGAACATTGTGCAGTTTAACATTGGACTGTTCAGCACCCTGCTGGTCACAAGCTGCCTGCAGCTGATTCTCTGCGCTACTCAGATGATCAACGGGCTCTTTGGCTGTCTGTGTGGAACCTGCAGTAACAAAGGGGTATCTCAATGATCATACTTATGAGATTGGTTAAGAGTGTTTAGATTCCTTCTCTAATTTTTCTGTTTTGTTTTTTTTTCCAGCCACTGTGAGGTCCTGACAGCTGACTGATGCTCCCTGCTGGAAGATATCTGCAAAATATTCTTTAAATTTTAAACAGTTTTTGTATTTTTTCGAATTAGCCTATTTTTGTGTGTCTCATCTTATTGTTTTAACCAGTAATCCAACATGCACGGTAATGTTAAGTAAAAACAACAACAACAAAAAAACAAAACACATTGGTCTGCTGCAGTCAGATGACCAATTTGAGGGGCGCAAATTATGGTGACATACAGGTTCAAATGTTTTTTTGTTTTTTTTTAATCATACCATAAGTATTTTGTGTATTTTTTACATGATGTATGCCATTATCTGAAACAAATCTTTTTTGCATCTCGTGTCTTAAAGCCCAGGTTCCCATCAATTCGGTAATGTACAAGTTGTATGTGTGTGTACAATTTTATTAATTGGGCTCCCATGTCGCCTGATTCACCAGTTCACTCTTGATTGCTCAAAAATCTGCAAGGCAGCTGTTTATTGTTTTAACTGTGCAAAATATCCTTAATGTGGATATTATGCAAATGTTTTCATATTGATGCAGACTGATGTGTATAAATTAGGAAAAGCCACTGTTCTGGAGCAGTCTCATATGGTAGAGAACTATTCTCTTCAGTGTGGACTTCTTAACCTTGCAATCTTTTACATAAATATTCATTTTCATAACACTTAAGGAAAAACAATAACATTGTATACAGCTTTAAAATGCACCAGTTACTGTTTTGCAATGTGATTGTTTTCATTTAACTTTATAAAAACTTTTATCTTCTGATTCATTGCATATAATAAAGTGATTGTCTTCAAAGAAAAATTAAATCCAGACATATGAAGAATTTTCATTGACATCTTTAATATAGCTTGTATTACTACAATGAATGTTAGTATTGATTTATTTCACTTATTTGAAACTGTTGAACAAAATACAGATGAATAATTTAAGGAAAGTTACTAAATATTTTGATTTCCAAATGAACATAAATTGGAAAAAAAAAAATACAAAAAATCTGCACGTTGCAGGGTGTAAATGGCACATGAGGCAGCTGATGTTTACTGATTTGTTCATATAGACAAATGGTTACACAAGAATGAAAATAAGGCAAAATGTTGGGTCCCAGGAAAGCAGGGAGTAAGAACAGGAGTGGAATATAACATGGCATCACATTAACAAGCTTAAGAAAGATCTGGCTCAAATTTGACACTCTTGCTGGCTATGTTTGACTTCTCTTAATAACCTGTAAGACTTCAGTGAGTCAGTCAGATTGTTGTACTGTAGCCGCTCAATGTGAAAAGCACATTTCAGCATATTAAGTGGCAAAATGTGTCACTCAACTTGAAACTGTGATATTATTAAGAAGTTGTGCTCATACATAGCTCCAAATGATTCCATAGTTTAAAACGTCATAATCACAACACGTTAGGCAACTTTTATGAATTAGTATGACACTTCATATCCCTTCTCTATAAAATCTCCACAAGCTTAGAAATCTGGTTTAATAGTTTGTGCATCAAAAGATAACCTCACTATTCAACAGAGTGTTTCCTCCTGTTTATATGCCTTCTGGCAGATTAAGACATGCTCCTGGAGATACTACTTTGTTGAGGTAGTCATAAAATAAACAGGACTGTTGACAGTTTTTCATATTTTTTTTCCTTACACACTGCAAGCTGGATAGCACCTATGGAGTGTTAAAAAACAAGAACTAAAAAGATAATTACCATCAGGATCAAAATATACTTTGTTGTTCTGTAGTTTTAAAAGGAGTGTGGCAGTTTTAGGAAAGAGCAAAAACCAGGTCTACTACCACTTCTTCATCTATGTTAACGCATATGAACCAGTTCAGCTGTCAAACTGTTTCATCATGAACTTCCGGCTGGCCTCGTAACCCAGGAACAGTGCTCCGTTAGCTGGGAAGGTGCGGACCATGGTAGGGGTGAGACCAGAGTAGAGCGCCCTCACACCTAAGTACGGGAAACAGGCAGCCTTACAGTCTGATCGGTAAATGGACATTTATTCAAGGAAAAATGAATGCAAACTCCCTCCCTGCATCTGCTTACCTTCGTTGCGAGCAATGGTCATGAAAGTTTTGAGAAATCCCGCCTGCTTGCCTGTCATTGACATGACCTGGATCCGAGATTTGACACAGTCCATGGGATAGACGACCAACCACAGACACGCCCCTCCGAAACCGCCGCTGAAAACGATCGGAGCCACACCTTCAACACACAACAACCAGAAACACATCCAAACAAAGTGTCACTATATGTTTAATGAGTGTGAGTAAAGGCAGATATACAGCCACAGCAATAATGAATAAAAAATGTGTGAAAATCACGGCATTGGTTTTGAACTCTGGTTCAATAGAAATATATTTTTTTTAATTCTAAAAAATTATGATGAACTAATATACAAGTTATGTCACTCAAGCTAATATTTTGTTGAAAAATCCTTTGAGGCGATCACTGCAATCAAGTGTTTTCTGTAACTCTCAATCAGACTTCTGCACCTGTTGGCAGGTATTTTGGCCCACTGCTCATCAGCAAAGTGCTCTCATTGGCCCATTACTATTTTGTTTGTTGATATTTTTTCACCTCAATTAAAATGAAAAAACAATGTCTTATTTCACTAAATTATAATCTAACAAATTATCTATTATTACTTTTTTTAGTCTCCAGTTATTTGGGTGAATATTGAAAATTTTGCATTTTCTTTTATGGGAGGGTATGAATAATTTAGCAGATGACTTTATTTTCTGTATCAAGACAGAAAGAAAATAAATAAACAAATCTGGTCCCCGCCCGGTATTAAAATGAGGTACATACATGACATATGACACCACTGATTATTTAAACTAAAATAAAGCCAAAATGCAGGTGTGTGAACAGATAAGCAAACCTCAATAGTTAATTGAGGTTTGTGGGATTTTGCCGATGCACCGCTCTCCAATGTTTCTACTACTAGGTTCACTGAATCATTGCAACACCCTGATTTTTTTTTCAGCCATTCGATTGATCTGCTGCTGCGTTTGGGATCATTGTTGTGTTGCATGTCAGAGAGATGGCCTCGTTTTTTACATCTGAGAGATGAGGATTTGTTTAATTAATTAAACAAATTATTGTTCATGAATTGCCCTGCACAGACTGCTTGACAGTGGATATGAGGTGTTTGTGCTGATATGCTGTATTTGTTTTTCACCACACATCGTGTTGTACATTATGACCAAACATCTCCATTTTGCTCTCAATTTTGTTCCAGAAGTCCTGTGGTTTGTTTGATAAATATTTGCTGCCATGTTCTTTTTACAGAGAAGAGGTTTTCTCCTGGCAACTGTTCCATGTTTGTTCAATCCTTTTCTAATTGTTCTGCCAAGAACTTAAGCATTTAACATGCTTTCTGTGGCCTGTAGAGTCTGAGATGTAGTTTTTGGGGGTTTTGGAGTTTCTCTGAGCATTGTGTAGTCTGACCATGGTGAAGTAACATTTGCTTTTCTAAAATCAATGCTGATGTCTTTCCTCCTTGACATTTTGTTACCACAAACTTGAATGCTCCATACCAGCAAAATTTCTGATTTTGAAGAGGTACTCATCCTTATTAACCAAGTGCATCTTATTCGCAGTAAGGCAAAACATGGTTATTCACACACTGCTTCTGAATTTTAGCCTTATTTCTGTTAGATAATGACACTGATGTGTTGTGCTTTTGTTTGTCAGAGGTTGTATTTACCTAGTTTTAAGACTCGGTAAGGACGAGATTATTTTTTTCTATTTTCTTTTCTTTTATCCATCCTGAAAGAGGCTGTACACTATTTTTAAAGACTGTATATGATTCAGAATACAAAACACTAAGTTCAACATGTGTAACAATAAAAAAATAGCTGAACTACAGTAGATTTTTTTTTTAAATCCACAAGTTGCATCCATGTAAAAAAGTTTCCAAAACTTTTTTAGTCTCATTTTCACCATCTCTTAAAAAGTTTATGAAGACAACATTTAAGGACATTCACATGGTAGCTCAGACAGACCATTCTGGCCATACCTATGTCATCCTTGCCACATTCCATGTAGTCTGCAAAGGCAGTGCGGGAGAGTTCGTAACCACCAAAGAAGCAGAAGTATCCGGGCACCTCTCTGGCTATGGTAGTAGTCAGGCCCTGGAAGAAGCCCAGTGGTCCATTGCTCCTCATAATGGATTTCGTCACCGCCCAGACAGTGCTTCACACACAGCATGAGTAGTTGGTCAGACACAAGACACCAAACTAGCATGTAAGTGCACTTAAAAAAAAAAAACTCATCATTTCTGAACATCTTTAGTTTCATCTGCTTCAAAGCATTTGTAAAATTATACCAACAGTATTACTGCAATCTCATTCATGAGTTAGAATACTTTTTGGCTATCACAGTTTAAAAACATCATGCATTCAATTCAGTTTACATAGAAATAACCTAAAATAACTGAAGATGGATTAGTTTGAGATAAAGCTGCATAATGAGCACAATTCTCCAAATAGTTCATAGTTGCATTATCTGCATGACCATGACTGCTCAGAGTGCAGTCAGATCACATTTTTTCTAAAATTAAATCATCAGGATACTCTGTAGTTCCTTTTGCTTTGATGCTGTCTGTATGTGTTGCCTTGTGAGTGACACAGAAGACTCTTTGAAATCAGTTTTGGGTGTCCAAAACATGTGAATTCAGATCAAAATGTAGAAATCTGATCTGATTGAATCCAGATCAGTTTTTGATTCATAAACAATTTGGATATAATTTGGACATGCCAACAAATCTATTACGACAAGGGGTAGGCAAGTTTGGTCTTAAAAATCAGCAGTCCTGCAGATTTTGTATGTTTCCCTGCTCTAACACACCTGATTCATTGTAAATCAATCCAACATCTTATTAAGTTATGCTCAATGATTCATTCTGCAGTTCTTGTGGACCAAACTTGCCTACTCCCTGATTTAGGCTGACAGCCTGAACAAGAGCCTTCATCTACTTGATGTAAGACAATATACAATCCCAAAATTGGAGAAATATTAAAGCAGATAAACCAAATGATAATCTCCCAAAAATTGTGTATATTTAATCTTCACTTACTTCTGGCTCTTAGAAATCTTGCCTGATGCCTCCATTTCATACATAGCTTGCAGTCGACATTTGACAAGCTCAGTGGGGCATAGTACCAGAGAGGCGAAGATGGATGCAACTGAGCCAGCACAGGCTTTCTGTAGGTCACTAAGAAACAAGGGAAGGACAGTCAGGTGAGCAGTTAAATTGTGGACATGATTTCTGAGGGCTGACTTTGCATTAACAAGAAAGACAGCCTGGTTAGCATCCTCCCACCTCAGCACAGCTTCATTGTGCAATCCTGCCGTGAAGCGGATGACCTGCTGGCAGAAGCCGTAGCTCATGAACAGAACTGAGTTCTCTGCGACATTGGCCATCAGTGCTGGAGTGGTGCCCCGGTAGAGACCACGCAGTCCTACTTGTCTGTAGGTGGACACAATGCAGTGGATGAATCCCCGGTACAGTGTGGGAAAAGTCTGCATCTTGACCTTTACAGTGTCCAGAGGCTGTCCGCTGAATACGCATGAAGCTCCCCCTTGAAGGATAACAGAGAAAATTAAAGTACTGGAGTTCAAACTATGACAATAATATCTGACTTATATGCTTTTCTAGGCACCTTTTTAAATTACCCAGCTTGATAATGATGCAATATCCTAAATCATTATTAGTCTTATTTTAATACATAAATGTTAAAGCCCATTTGTGACAGCTTGATATGATTGCATTAAACAGTGTGTTTAAATCACATTGGGTTGAAAATTTAATGAACATCTGCAGTCTTCCTACTAGGTTTATCAATGCACCGTAGTTGTCTTCTCCCAAGTTCTTTGAAAATTTTCCCAATGACTTTCCTTAACTTCATGACTCTTTCCAATGAATTCAAGAGAAAGAGCTTAGGAAAAAAAATTCTGATAATTTTGTTGTTGTTTTGTTATTTAACTATTCGACCATACCTGCAGACTTTTAAATTACCTATGGCTCCTGCAGAGAGATCAATGATAGCTTGGACTACTGGGTGTGGAGCCATTGTTGTCATAGGGGGTTTCTCCTTCACTCAGCTACCTGGTTTACATACAAAAAGACAAAAAACTTATGGAACGTTTCATTTTCATTCAAATCAACAAAACTATAAACAAAAAAAAAAGAATATTCGAACTTATACCCTTCACCTGATGATGTAATCAGAGTATTGAAGCTCGGGTCCTTGTACAGTGGCCACTGTAGAGGGCGACAAAACGAAGTTTTGTAAACAGAAATTAAAACATATTAAAAAGCAAATGGGCTGAAGGGCACGTCCGTGCCTCAGTATTTCTGAGCCAAGTGATCCCAACAAATGTTCAATTTTAAAGTTAACTTACGTTACTACTTTTAAACGAACCAATAAGCCGAAAATGGCGGAAATGAGCTATTCTCTACAAGGGAAACTGATCACTTTGTACGTTAAACAAATACATAGATAGTAGTCATTTTAACATACAAACCTCGCACGACTGCGGCAAGTTTAATTTGGAACATCTAAATATCTCTGAGGTTAATATTAAAGTCTGTCTGCCAAACATTAAGAGTAATATTGACCCTGCGAACTGCAAAACAATATAAACAACAACCACGCCCGACAGCATACTAGCTAACACCGTGAGTTCAAACATGCATAGTTTACTATCTCATGTCTAACATCTGCCCTTTTGGTCAGACTGTAGTGAATGAATGGATCGGCCATCAGGGATGGCAAACGGGGTGGAGGAGGAGAGTATAGAGGTTGTTTCGTGACACTCAGGAGGAGTAAAACTAAAGAGAGCTCACTCTGCTCAAAGTTTTAGCTACCAAACCTGCCACCGCTTTACGAAATGGCTAAACAATGGGTATTCCGCGCGAAATATCGCTCGTTAATACATATAGTGAAAACAGTTACAATATACTTTGATATAACTGAGACGTAGTCACACTAAGTAGCCTATACATTTTTGCAATTTAACTTGAGTAATAATCTAGTGTCCGTCGACATAAAATGGCACACATATCCACGGAGTGGTCATCTTCACTTAAAAATCTATCTTATTAGGCAGTATGACATGACCCGAACTGTAAAGCTTCCGGTTCACATTCTTAATAAAGTATCATTAGCGTGTTGTGTTAGAGCGCCCCTATGTGTTGTTTTCTGAAAGTGTATACCTGATTTCTAGAAATCCAATATAAGGAATGCAACACATTAACAACATATATTAATATCAGAGTGTGGCGAGTGGATGTGCCGTTAAATAAACGAAACAGCAATAAAAACAAAACGTTGTCCGACAACGCCACCTTGAGTTTACCCCAAGGAAACATTTACTCGGGTCTGCTTTTACAAGAAAAAAGGTTGGGAGACAAGTTCAAAATAAATATAAATAAGCTTATTTTAAAAACACAGGTAAACGTGCACAAAAAAGAAAAATCCACACTCAATGCCACTGAAACCCAAATTGTGCTGGTCACATGCCCACATCATAAACAAGGAGAGATGCCACCACCACCAGGGCACTCCTCCACGAGTGTTTTAAAAACTGGGAACTTATGTTTGTGTATGTGGAAAGTAACTCATTACATTTACTCAAGTTACTGTAATTGAGTAGTTTTTGTGAGTAATTTGTAATTTTGTAAGTAGTTTTTGAAATTAGTAATTATAGCCTACTTTTACTCAAGTAGGTACATTCTGACCTAAGTAATTTCACTTCATTACATTGGAAACCTCCGCCATTAGGCTACTGAGTAAAAAAATAATGAAAGGAGAGGGAATAAAAGCTTGAACCATGACGCCACGGATTGTTAGGCTAATCTCAGCAGCCGATCTATGTTAAATTCAGCATAGTGTTTTTTCTGTGCATCCCATATATTCATTGTTTAGTTAAAACCATCCTCATTAAGCAAAACATGCCGTCATGATATCAATAATAAAAGTAACTAAGTAACTTTGACTTAAATTACATTTTAAATCAAGAACTTTTTTTTAACTTTTACTCAAATAGATTTTTAAATGGGTAGGCTACTTTCACTTTTACTTGAGTAGAATTTAAGCAAAGTAAAGATACTTTTACTTAATTACAAATTTTCAGTACTTTTTCCACCTCTTTGAAACATCCACCAAGAGTGGTGGACTGGGAAACACAAGTTCCCAGTGTTTAAAAGAAGATAAAATTAAATTAAACATACAAACAAACAGGCAACAGCCTCTAAAAACCGAAGTAAGGCAGCGAACTGGACGACCTGCAAGACCCTCATCAGGGCAAAGCAGTAGGCACGTAGCTGGGCGACACAGGGCAGCAGATGTGTTGCACGAGAGGTGCTGCACGAGAGGTGCAGATTTCCACCTAGGTCCTCTGTGTCTAGGAGGCATAGGGCAGTGCAAGAATAAATGGCTGCATTAATTAAACTACTTTGAACAGAGCATGGTCCCACCTTGCTTTTGTCTCAATCCACCGATTGCAAATAGGCCTGCCTTTAAAAAGCCGTTTTAAGAATATCCGCTTGAAGTGTATAAAATGCAAATGCCTTGGCAACATACCAGTTAAGCCAACCTTCCAAGATATCAGTGCAAGAGGAGATCTTTTAACTGGATCTCGTTCAGTTTGCCAGCCAAAGTGAAATAAGGAGCGAATCCAAGTTCAGCCTACCTGCAGCAACAGGATCAGCTGTTAATATGTGGATAGGCTACACGCTGCCAATGGCTAAACGCCAAATCTAAACAACTCACCTGAATGTAATGAGGTGAGAGGCCATTCCAGTACAGCAGCAATTTATTGAGAATTTTCAACATGCAACGTGTGATTAAGCCCCCATTTAGATTGTCATTTTCCAGATTTGTTTGTTCACAAGTAACTACAGAAAAGGGAAAGTAAGTAATATATATTTACCAATAGAATTTTAAGAAAAGCTCTAACACATTCTCTTTAGTTATTATAAGAAGAAAAACTTCTGAGGAGTCCAACATGCAACACATTTCTTCTTCAAATAACAGAATGTTCTGTTCTTTTTCAGAGCTACCATGGAGCACTGTGCTCCCAGCTCTTGAAATGTTTGATACATAATTACCTGTTGCTTCATCAGGGGTAGGCCTACCATACCGTACCGTCCTCTTCCGCTTATCGCGGGGGCAGCAGCTTGAGCAGGGCAGCCCAGACTTCCCTCTCCCCGGCCACATCAGCCAGCTCATCCGGGGAGA
>JAOXYM010000016.1:7466736-7485056 GCA_028567055.1 Leptatherina wallacei | reverse complement strand
TATATATACAAGAAATGTCACTAGATGTTCATCAAGCTCAAGTTTTCTCAATAAGTATAAGTATCTCAATAAAGAGCAGCCAAATAAATGAATGCATTTGCATGCTGATTAATTTACCATGTACCAACCACTCACTATAAATTCTATTAGAGAATGCAACATTCCCACATTTCCATACCCTGGGACACCCTGGGAAAATTCACATCAAACAACAGTACATGATGGTCTGCACTCACTTGCTAGATTTGAATGAGAATAAACTACATAAACTTTCTTTTGTCACTGAGTTGTCCTTCCTCTACTTAGCATAAATCCAAATGGGAGGAAAATTCCAGAGAACACATTCCAAAAGATGTGTTGAAAAATGTCTTGAAAACATGCAGCCACTCAAAAAATGCAAGACACTGTCTCATTATATTTAAAATCATCTATCGAGTCTACTATTCTAAAGAGAGATTGCATAGTATATATCCAGACGTGTCTCAATATGTGACAAATGTAACAGTTTTACAGTTTTATGAGGCCCTTTTGTGCCCTGCCCACCTCCCCATAAACAATTAATGTGCAGGTTGTTTATTCAGTTTATTCATATAAGCCATGTTTATCTGGGGAATGTTTGTGTTTGTTTTATCTGCTTCCTAAGATGAACAGTATTTTGATACTGTTGCTAAATATAAAGATATGAGATACAATTCTGACATAAGCATAATTCTATACGCATCAATAAATTTGGAGTAAATAAAACTCAGCAAAAAGCTTTTTTTTTTTTTTTATCTGAGTGGAATCTTCCATGCAAACTGATCTTGTACTGGTCCTCTTCGTCATAACACTGCTTACAAGGTCATGTTGGTTCAGTTTACAGTATCATCTCAGTAATCAAACAGGCTTTATTTTGAAAGTAGACCCCTTCAGTTTCCGGTAAGCCTCTGCCTCACTACGGAGGACTTGACTCGAGTCCTTCCAGACTGGCACCTCTAAGCCGGCGTGTCAGTCAAAATCCGGGGGGGGGGCTTCATGGTAGGTGAGATGCGCGGGGGAACGCTGTGTTCAACCGGGGAACACTCTCATGATCACGTGGACAACCGGACAGCTTTTAGCGTATAATTCAGCATTTTTACCCGCTGACTATCCGGATTCAGAGGGAGAGCAACTGCAGAGTGTGTGGTTGAAGAAGTCAGAGCTTATCTGCAGAAAAAAGGCCAATACATGAAAGCCTGCTGGCGAATGTCATGTAGTTATTAAATGCATATGAGTACATTTTACAATATGATGAAAACAGCATCTGATATTTGACTTGATACGAAACTGTTATATGGTTTGATAAATATCAATTAACCAAGTGATTTCTCTTATAGAATTCAGTTCAATGTAAATGTTAATAGAACATTTTCAACAACCATCTGGGCAGCCAAACATTCATTATGTCCACTATCATTTGCAAGAAATCTAAGGTTGAACTAATAATAGAAATGTAAAGTCAACTAAATTTATTTTAAAACAAGACAAATACTCAACCCAGGCTAGATCCAGCAATACACTAAGACAATTCCTCAGTTTAATGTTCTTTAATGGTCTTACCTGCTGAGTTTCATATTCTGTAAATAGGAACTCAAATCTAACAAGTGATCAGTGAGCTAGTTAGTGAGGTTGTTTTTTGTTTTGTTTTTTGTCTATACGTTTTGTTCTTTTAGTTATTTAGAAAGTGATCCTACACAAACAGAAAATAGACTGAAAAAAGTCACATACATTAGGTCATGCCACATACATACATACATCAGCATACATAGGCATACATGGATTGTCTAAATGAGCTTATCCCCTAAGCAACAAAATTCCACACCATCAGAGTTCAAGAGGGTTGTTATCGGAACCTTGGGTGGTTAAATCTGGGGGATATGACGATGTGACTGGACCAAGTGCTAAAAATGGTTTGGTATAACATCCTGTCAAAGTAATCTAATTATTCTCATAGTAACCCATTAGCAGCAGAAATAAGAAGTGCTTTTGAGCTGGCATGGTCCTTAGAGATGTTTCTTGCAACCAGTGCAGACATGATGTCTGATTCTTATAAAATTTATTTCACCCTTTTAATTTCACACTATGCAGCTTGAATGCTTAAATATACTACAATACTACATAAATAGATGTTCAAATTTGCAATGTGTGGGAGCTTGCTTTATGCAAAACAATCCTTACATTTCAATAGATTGTTCTAAAACTGTATAAAGCAGTCACACCAGCTTGAAGTGCATAAAAGCATCCCAAAGCTTGTTAGTATCATTGGATCAGGGACTTAGAGGAGTGATGAGGTGAGGCATCTACTGAGGCTTATTTCAAATCAAACTGATAAAACAGACAAATTCAATTTTTGCTTATCTGTCATTTTCAGTTTGAAGCATGTTAAAGCATGATAACAGCATAAAAGCATGATTCTACATGTGGAAAACATTCTAGAGATTATCCTCAACATACTTAAAGGTAGGCGATAAAACAAGATCACACAGTTTTCACTAAAACAATCATTTATTTACAGAAACAAACTGACATCACTTTCAAAATAAACATTGCAGTCCAGTCAGTTCAAATGTGATCTATTTGTTTGGCAAATTGATCATAAATCTAGAAAAGTTAGGTCATGCATTTAAAATAAAAGAACTCCTTTTGTCCTTATGATACCCATCAAAGAGACCAACATGTGCACTGCTTCTCCCATGTTGCCCATCTTAAATCAGCACTGTGCATGTCCTCTTTGTCATGGGTTTAATCATGCTTGAAAAGCCAGTGCTGCTACTTAATGGTGTGAAAGAATACACCACAAGCAACCTCATAATCAAGTCATCAGATGTCCAGCTTTCTTATCTACACACTGAACTACTGCAACTAGCCAGAGTAGGTTAGAAGTGATCAGAAGCAAGCTGCCAAGAAAAAAAATGTCTGCAGCTTGTTTTCAGACGGAAATCACATCCCGACAATGTCTGCGTATTCTTACTTCAATATCAGTCCCGTAGCAGACAATTAGCAACCCAACAACGTGGCTGCTTGCTTTTTAAATGCGGCATGATTAAATCCCTGTGTTTTGTTGACATCTCAATTTTTAAGTCCCTAACTTCGCCGGAAGCAAACTATGTACACATTTACAGTATTTACACATTCCCAAGCCAAAAAGAAATGATTCGAAGGACTTTATTTCTGTAAAATTACTAGGACCCCCTGGGAGTGGGCATGCTAGATGAGCATTTAATCTCAGAGGACTTTCAGATATAGCCACTATTTGGAGCTCTAGAGAGCCCAAACAGAAGTTAATGGTTGGAAAACTCAGAGATGGGCAGATATTTCCCTCTAGAAGATGGTGATGCACATGACAGGGCTCAATCTGCTGAAGCACATTATTGGAGATGGCCATTTCAGTCAGTTGACTCAGATATGTTGTGCATCAGTGCAGAACAAACATACTGCATCAAATTAGGTCTAAGACTGTTAAACACAGTAAATTCAGCCATGCATGTAGCATGTTTCAGTAATAGGCTGTATGCATTATAGGTGAATACATATAGAGAAGTAATATTGCTGTTGTTGTCATTTAAGCTTTGCTTGCATATATCTTCTAGTCTTTGCTAGAAGATGCCAAAAGCAATTGTTAAAAAATCATATTTTAAGTTGTATCATAACATGATTAGAGACAGAAGCATAGATCTGAAGAGCCAAGAATTGAATAAGTGAATTTTTCATTTTCCTGTTTGGCAAATGATTTAACCCAGTGGTCAAAATATAATTGACTTTAGTTTTTCGAAACCATTTTGATATATAAATCCAATTCAAGAAACAGTTTGTATTGTTTTATTCAACATATTATTTGATAATGTGGCTTCATTTGTTCTGTGTAAACAGTACAGCTGCTACTATCACAAATTCAGAGATGTCCTCAACTGTCTTACCTTCTAAATCGTGACTGAACTAACCACTAACCATCCAGTTTAAATTACTACAAACATATGTTAATGTGCAATACCTGGATTGTTGTGAAAACTTTTAAAATGAGTCAAGCATTGATATGTCCAATCTCCCCAAACTCTCTTCTATGAAAAGAGTTCTGTACAAATATATACAATACATGAAGCACAGCAGCAGTTCACATGATACTGTGATATAAAAGATCTCATGTGTAAACACAGTAAACATAGTTGCCTGTTACTGGTCCATTTTTGTATCCAGGAGTTGGGACTTATTGTGGCACTGCTGTGATCAAACACTAATAAAGAAACTATGATATACAAGAAATATTACTTTGACCTATAAAATAATTCTGAAAAATCCAAATCGTGTGAATTTCCAGATTACAAGTTTGTTGATTTCATTTTAAGTGTTTCACAAATTCTATTTTGTTGTACAGCACACACATCTGTCCGCACATAAAAACATTATTTTCCATTTCTTGTCCATCAGGACAAACCATATGCTAGTTCTGCTTCTTTTGTCGATCCAGGAATTTTTGTCTTCTGTCAGGAGGTATCTCATCAATTCCAATATTGTGATTCTTTCCGCTGAAAAAGAAAAGACAGCTCTTTATGTATCATAGGCATCTGGGACAAGACCTCAATGACATTGCTTCAAATAAGTCATTTGATTACATCTAGCTGTGTTCAAGTAATCCAGTAATCCGGAATAATACAGTTTAAACATAGTACTGCGCAAAGTTTTGACTCAGCCCTCATTTCTTTATACTGCCAGGAAAATGAGAAATAGGAAGAGTGAATTTTTTACCTGGAAAATATATCATTCTGATTAGCTTGGAAGTTAATATTTTGTATGATCACCTTTATTCTCAACCTACTTAGACAAGCTTTCTTGTCATTTTAACAATCAGTCTTAAGGAATAGTTCTCCAGGCTTCCTGAAGGACACTCCAGAGCTGTTCTTTAGAGGTCTTTTGCTCCATTTTTTGTTCAAATGATCCCAAACTGCTTCTGTGATGTTGATTTTTAAGCTCAGGAGAAAATTCACCACCCTATAATACCTGTTGCCACTAATTTTAGGTCAGTTCTTGTGTCATTCAGCAATCCTTAGCCTTTCCCTCCTGTTACCTTTCCATAAGAATGGCTTCTTGACAGCCACCCTTCCAAGGAGAGCATTTCTGATATGACTTTGGCGAACAGTACATGGATAAACCTAGGAGCCAGATGCATCTCTCAAATCTTGTGTCAAGTCTTTGCTGATTTTTTCTCCCTATTTCCTAAACCATCTATTTTCCATGAACCATCACTTTCAGATACTGTTCAATCCTTTTAGTTACATTTTTTATGCTTAACTATTAATGAGCCACTGCCAAGTGGCATGGCAAACCAACAAAAAACACACTCCTCTGAAAATGATCATGTAGAAGGACTGGAATGAAGATAAGTGAAAAAGCAGCCAATGTAAAAAAAACAACTGACCTTCAGAGAGCCTGGGTTCAAACCATTTTAAAAGAAAATAAGAAAGCAAAAGCTTTTTGAAAGCAAAAGATAAAGAATTAAGGGCTGGCGGAAAAGTTTCCACACTACTATTGTTCAAAGTTGGAATCAGACAAATCACATTTATACATTTGTGGACGTGTAACCAAATTTTTCCATACCCATCCAGGTCTGGAGGAACTGGCAGAGCATGCTTGAAATCGTCTTTCCCCACCAACCAATATGTGGTCTCAATACCTTTTCCCTAGAAATAGATCATTTGCATTTGCTTGTTACAATGCCACTGCTGCAGCATGCGTGCCATCCATGCACAACATAAATTATATTTACCTTTAATTCTGTCAAGCCTCTGACTTGTATCTTGTATCCTAGGTTCAAGCTGTTCAGGATATTGACTGTACTTTGGTTGACGTGGATTCTGTAAGCTATGCAAACACAGGGAATCTTAATTTCGGTACACAGAAATTACTTAACACTCAAGTCAACATGAAAATCAAAACTGGCTTTGGAAGGTTTGCCATACAGTAAGTGTGCTGCAGCTGATGAACTAAACTGTCATTTGGTATAAAACCAGCTGGTGGCAGTAGATTACCTATTATTGCTTTGCTCTTTATAATATGAATGCACAGCAGCATAGCTTCATATGGGATATAATTCTGGAAGAAATGTAACTAAAACAGACAGTTTTTAATGACAATAGATTAATTTGTTAAAGTGTTGTCTGAGAAGAATTTTTATTTCAAGAAAAAGCAGTGTTCTTTTTAGTTTATGTTTAAATCTATATTTACATTGTTAGGTATGCAGAGGACAACTGAGACTAATTTGACATTTGAGGACATTTGTTCTGAAAGTTAAACTTTATCTTTAATTCTGCTGATAGTCTTAAAGGATTAGTGAGTACTGCACTCTTAAAGCCCTATTTAACCTCACGCTGCATGTACTAGAACAGCAATGTAACTGTCCTTTCATACCTCTGCCCTTTTTATTTTATCATAAAAAGAAATAACAAATCTTATGTAGCTTATATAATGATACACTGACACTCACGCAACGATGTGGACTCCATTCGAGATGAGGTGTTGACAGTGTCCCCAAATAGACAGTACCGAGGCATTGTTAGGCCAACAACTCCCGCTACCACTGGGCCTGTTATCACAAAATGCAAGCACAACTTTCAGGAGCGTTGAAAAGAGCACCTCTTCTAAATATATCATATGTTGTTTTTTGTAAACTTTTGCTAACAGTTAAAAAGATTTAACTGTTAAAAAGATTTAAAAACTTACTCCAACTCAGTCTGATGGATTATACTCTTGGTGTTTGAACAAACATTAGAATTCTTCATCCACTAATGTCAGTACATGGTATTAAAGATGTACACTACCACCTCTGCGTGCATTAAGCAATTCATTGGATAGAGGTAGAAATCTAAAGTGTGTGTTGTTAATTGGATGACCGCGCTATAAGTGGATAGTGTTTCACTGTTCCAGGAATACGTTTCAGACTAGGATAAAGGAGGTAAAAATATCTCGTTGACTTAGCAGCTTGGGGCACTTGTATTCTTCTAACTTCTAAACACTTTAACTTTCATTCATTCTGAGTTTGGTTTCATTTCACACCATATTTTTCACTATACATGTATTTGACTTTTACATAATTACTTATAGTAAAGAAACATTTAGAGGTTTATCACTCACAATAGAGCAGAAAAGGACGAGCATGCCACTCACCGGTGTGCAAGCCAATACGGATTCTGATTTTTAGGTCAGGCATGTGTCTTGTCCTGAAGGTCCCAATGCAGTGGAGAATGTCAAGAGACATGTTAGCCATTTCAGCAGCATGACGATTGTCATTCCTGTTGGGAACTCCAGAGGCTACCATGTAGGCATCACCAATAGTTTCCACCTGAATACCAGAAAAATGGAGAACAGAACAAACACACTGCATAACCAGTGATTGTTTACTTTCAGCAATGTCTACAGGTTTTTAACACTGCATTCATTTGGACTTTTAAAGTAATTCTCTAATAAAGGGTAGGCATATCATTACTGAAGACATAGATAAGTTTCAGATTTAAAGAGCAATTCTATTTAGACACCGAAAGAAAATTTCTTTTAATCAAAGTCTATCAGGCACATATACTTCACATATGATGGCACAATCTAACTGTGCAAATAAATTTAATTTGATGTAATGTGTTTGTATCAATCAAAACATGTTTATTGACTGCTGTAGTAATATTTAAGAAATGAAAAATGTTCAGTGACTCCTGACTATGAAAAACAACAACAAAAACTTATACTGTAGTGGATCTAAAGAAATGCAGAAAGACTTCAAATCCTCCAACAAACACCTTGTAGACATCATGCAGTGGAATGATAGCGTCAAATAGTGAGTAGAGATCATTAAGTAAGTCGACAATCTCGATGGGATCGCTGAGAGCTGAGATGGTGGTGAAACCAACAATGTCACTGAAGTACAGCGTGATCTCACTGAAATGCTCCGGCTTCACGGGCTTTCCTGTTTTCAGTGCCTGGGCCACAGACCTAAGGAGAAATGTGATGATTATTACTTTGCATTTGCATATAGTGATGTCTTGCAATGGTGAATTCAACTGTGGGTGAATTCTGCATTCCTTCACTTTGCATGAGTAGCTTGCTGTGGAAAGTTGAGAATGGTTCAACTTTTCAAGCTGCAGCGCAGGTACCAGCCTGTCAAAATACTTGAATGATAGTGTGTCGGATCTTGTGACATTACACATCAGATCCGCTCACCATTAAGCATGAATGCATCATAAAGTGGGAATCCTGCCCAACTGTGAAAAGGGACTTCTCTGTCCCTAAGGCTTATCTTCAAAAAACTGCAATCATATTGTTTTGATATAACTTTGATTCTGTACAATCAGACAAAACTAATTTTGGTGACAAATGGAACACAGCTGTATTTTGTGTTGATACAAAGATTTTAAAAAAAAGTTCCCATTGAAGCATTTTCTGGGACAGACATATTTCAAATGACCAGTTGCACAATATGATAAACTTATTAGATGGGAGGTAGCTTATCATACCTTTCACAGAAACTGGCACTATATGTTTTTTAGACCTTCTGACGTAAATGATCTAATCACTTATCAATTACATAATAACAATGATTGAAACAGGCTGTGACACATGAAAGTTATAGAATAAGATTTCACAGATAGGAACCTGCTAAATAATTTCTGATTCTTTATCCATTTTTACTTGCAAGATCTTACTCAAATGTTTCATGTTTAGGTGAATTTGATGATCTGACAACATCCACACAGGTGCTGAGCACAGCAAAATTAGAAATCTCATTAAATGCATCAAGAGAAAGAGAGGAAACTTTGGTACAATATGAAGGTTAAAATATTACATCAAGTTCACAATGTTTTCTTTGTGTTTCTGATTCAGTAGCACTTTAGAGTGCCTGACGGTTTTTTACCAAGCCACAAACTCGCCATAAGCCATGGAACAACTGCACAAATCACTTAAAGAAAATGTCTCCAATTATGTTGTCCCTAACTGTTATCCTCATTAAGGAAGCAAGAGAAGCATAATTTAAGATGTTGTATTCAAGATGTATGTAAGATGCTGGCCACTCACTTGGGTAACATCTGAGATAGAAGCTTGTCTGTCTTCTGTCTTTCTACCTCCAGCTCCTCTGTCCTCTCTCTGATAAGGTCTTCCAAGTTGGAAGAGTATTGCTCTAACATGCGCAGCATAGAGTCAATGATGTTGGTCTTTTTCCCCTTTGTGAGGCCCTTGAACTGTCAAAGTAAAAACAAAAAATCAGGAGCAATCAGAAGCATCCAGTTTGCAACAAAACCACATGTCAGTATGTGTTTTCTGTGTTTTTACCTGTTTGAAGATCTCCTCAAAGGTTGGCCTCTTTTCTGGCTCTTCACTCCAGCACTGCTTCATGAATTGTATCACATCCAATGGGGCTTCTTCCACTGACACAATAGGCCGACACAAAGGAGGAGGCGCTTTGACCTTGCTAATAATCTCTGTCAGCATATGCACAATAATAACAAAAATTAAAAGTTAAACACAACACAGAATTGCAGATATCAATAAAGATGCAAATTCTGTGCAATTTCACTGCCTCTAGTCAGTATGTGGAGCAGCATATTTGCCTCAGCTTTCAAATGGGTCATTTTTGCTTCAGGTTTCCATGAACTGTTGTGTATTTTTATGTAACTGTCTTTTAAGGTTAGCAGTATCATGACACTCACCCTTAGGAGGCATGTCCAGCATGCAAAAAGGTGTAGAGCGAGCGATGATCTCTTGTGTGATGATGGAGAAACTGTAGACATCTCCAGCAAAAGTGCCTTTCCTCCTCAGACCAGGGTTTCGGAGCAACTCCGGAGCCGTCCAAAGTAGTTCTTATTATGGGAAAAGTTGCAAATCCAATAATGAATAATTTGATATGATCAAACAATCTCAGAAAATTATCATTTCGCACTCATGTTCCTACCCTCTGGCTTTTCCTCCTCTGTGTCAATGCTCTGAGCTGTCAAGATTTCATTAAACCCATAATCTGTCACCTTTAACACAAACCGCCCGTCAACCACACAGTTACGGGATTTCAGTCGTCCGTGGATGATATCACGAAGGTGCAAGTACTTCATTCCCTGATGATGGAAAATGTGCCATTGATGATTAAAGAGGATTTGGTGTGAAATGAAACATGAGTAAGTCATATTATCTGTCTCACCCTGATTAGATCCATTAGCAAGGAAGACTTGAACATCCAGTCCAGACGCACATCTTCATTGCCGAGCAAATCTTCCAAGCTGCCCCTGGAGCAGTGCTCCGTCACAATACCAAAGATCCCAGAGTCATAGAACAGTCCCAGGAACAGATTGAGGTTCTCGTGCCTCATTTCTCTGACCTGAGAGGAAACCAATACCAACATCACAGTTATGTTTGGAAAATCCCTGTGATTGATACCATTACATGAAAGTGTGAAAATACCAAATTTACGAGGTTTGTGACTACAAATGACATTCAGTCGTACTAATGAGTATAATGCCTTTGACCATGACAAAATCTAAAACAAAAACATCTCAATACAAAAATTCAGTCATACTTTTTTCCCTTTCCCTCAGACTTTTATTTACCTTGACAAAGACCATCTCAGTGCTGTTGTTGACACCTGACACTGCTCCAGTGGGACATTTCTTCAACCAAACCCAGTCTCCCTAAGATGTAAAGAAAACCGGATAGTCTTTTAAAACAAAAGTGCCAAAAGGCATGAGCTTCAAAACAGTTTAAAGGAATCTATTGTACGCTGCGTGGTGTTCTCCTTACCTCAAACACAGCTACATTTGAGCTGTCAGGTGTGGTGGCTAAGTAGCTTCGACCAGAAACTGAGTGTTGAGGCGTCTTCACATCCACCTGGCTTTTCACAATGCTGTCATCATTTAGCTTCTGCTCACACACAGAAGTCAAGAGGACATGTCAGCTTTGTGCATCAAATATACACATGGAAACAACTGTCAGTAGCTATTCAGCACTGAACTGACCCGTTTGCTGATTTGAGTATTGATGAAGACTAGATCATCAAGAGTAAGGATCACTTTACATGATCCACTGTTTCCACCGAACCCAAAACTGAACCCAACTCTGCCATCTTTCCTGAGCAGACAGATTATTAGATAGGGTCATAATAGGTTATAAAAACCTCACAAATACAGATCAATGTGACATCATTCATTTCAAGGCGTACATACTTGAAGCGAATAAAAATGTATCCTCCAAATGCAACCAGACAAATGAATAAAAGGAAAAGAAAGAAAAGAGTGGCGGAATCCAATCCTTTGGAAAGAAAATATAAAAAATGTTTAAGTGCGGTGAACCCTTCAAAGATATGTTTCTTGTCATGACACTGTGAGTAAACTCACCTCCAGAACAAGAAAAGTATGGGCTAAACCAGCAGCTTGAGTCTGTGTAGGGAGTACTGCCTGCAAAATGGATTGAACGGCCAAGGTATTTCAGGCCACCAGTATGGCCATCTGTGTGTCTTGCATGAAGAAAATGGGTGGAGTAGAGAGAACTGCCCATGCCACTGTAATCCAGGACTACATAACCAGCCTGCATTCCTTCGCCGTTCCTTCCAGCCCACAAGTGTTGATTGAATCCTTCAAATTCAAAGCCACCCCCATTCTCGCTGAGCATCTGTCCAGTTACCCAGCGGCCTGTGTTGGACCGGGCCTGTTCAGCAGCCATAGCTATGAAGTATATCATGTTGTAAATAGTGCCAAAGAATGGAGAAACCTAACAGAGGACAGAAGGATGCAATGATTCTGGTTAAATTTCCAATGTTTGTGTAATTTTTGTCTTTCCTTTAATGTTCATGATCCTGTTCTATCATCATTTTTCAATTAGAATATTCATTGAAGAGTCTCACCTGCTCTGGTGGAGTGCTGCTGCGGATTTCATAGTTGTTCTGACCATCTCTAAAGGCCTCATAGAAATTGCGCTCTCCAGACTCCATAGTGATGGTGAGAACTCCATCATAGGCTTTCCTGAGCTTGGTGTCATTACCCAGCGCATAGTAGGATGCATCTTTGTAGGGTAGTGAATACAGAAGGGTGTCGTAGGGAATGAAAACATAGCCACGGTCTATCATACGCAAGGCTAAGGCTGTTGTCAGGAGCTGATACTGGGCTTGGCCACCAATCAGGACAGAAGGCATGCACATGATGATCACTGCAGAGAAAAACATGGTTTTAAAACCAACATGTTTGCATGATTCATGTGGAATGAGGCACTTGGAAGTTTGTGTATTGCGCAGGTGCAACTCACCTCTGACCCGGTCTGCCTCCCGCACTTTTTTCAAGGCTTTTTGAGGTCCGTCCTTGTCCATCTCCATTGTGACTACAGGGTTGACAGGCAGGCCAAGGGCCCTCAGTGAAGATGCCAGCTGTTGTCCTGTGGCTTCCCACACATCAGTTTCTTCTGAGATAATGGCCACATGAGCCCATCGAAAGTATCGCAACACTGTAAAAAGTACTTGGGAGGACAGTGGTAGCGGCCTTAAAAAGGTAGGATACAGGGCTCCTGTTTCCATGTTGGGTTTAAGACAACCCCAGGAAAGAATACCAATATTCCACTCTTTGGTGTACAAAGCAGCTGAGGAGCAGTAGCTTGGATTGGCTGGGCCCAGGAAAGCCGCACCATAACCGTCCAGATCCGCAAAGCGAGCAAGGGCACGAGTTGACTTGCAATCCTCATTGATCAGTGTGTAGTCATACCAGTAGCCTTTGTTGAGGTAGGGGTTCTTGTTTATGCGGCTGGTGGCGAGGCGGGCCGCCAAGTCAGGGAGGGCCTTTGAATATAAGAGGTCACACGTCCAAGGGCCAACTAGGGCTACTTTAAAAGTGGCTGCCCAGGCCTGACAGGGGAATAATGACATCATAAGTAAAAACAGAAGAAACCTGTTCCCCATCCAGCTCCTGGTGTGCTGCACAGGGTGTGATGGCAACTGTGGTTTTGATGACAATGATCTTGATGACAGTGATGATAATGTAGATAAAGACTCAAACAGACTACATCCATCGGAACTATTTGTAACCACTGTCCATATATGCCTTTTTCTCTTCACTTTCACAGAGTGGTGCCGCCATCGTGGATGGTAGGCGAGGTTGTGCAGACAGCGAGGGTCTCTGTGATTTGACATTTTCTCACACAGCTATTTTGATGCCTCAGACACAGAAAGTGAACTGAGAGTTTAGGATGTTAAGTTTGAGAATGTTGCGTTTATGGGAAATATATCCCTTGGCACGTGGTAGGCCTCTAGTCCAAAGGTGGACAGGTGACAAGAAGACCCCAAGCCATCATTGCCTCCAGGGAACACAGAGAGAAAGGTGGAAAGAATTACAAAACTGGTAACATATAACACTTATTCAATTTTTTACTTTTAAATTTTTTTTAAATTGTGTGATATAGCCAAACACATTGGGCTTACTCAACTTTCATGATAGAGTCATGATCCTCAACCACTATTTCTATCCAACTGAGATCCTTCATTTGAACACCATATTATCTTGGATCTTATCTACATCCATCTGACCTCATCACTGTGGGCGTTGTCCCTGTAATGTCCCTGAGAGAATCAACTGTATGTGCCTAACAAGCTGATTAGCTCTGCCCCAGCCATGGAGTTTAAATCAAATGTCAGGTAACCAGGAGCTAAATATGGATCCTGGCTTCAGACCTTCATTTCTCTATGTGGTTTCTCTTTTACTTTCTGACGTCAAACCCCTGAGGGCTTCCCTGTCATCCATCTCTAGGGCAGTTCCACCTCTGCTGCACCAAACATATTTTAAGCTGACAAAAACATTATGACATCAAAGTTGCTGTTTTTTTCTTTTCTTGATAAATATAATACATTTAACTGGTGTCTCAGAATACTTTTGAAAAACATTCAGGCCCCGTTTATTTTTGTATTGTAACGTAAAATTTTAGACTAGTTGAAATACAGAAAACCAAACATCTTTTTTGTCTATTGAAATGATTGAATCCTGGAAAGTCAGGGCATATTGCCTTGAAAGCTTACTTTGAAACACTTCTATCTGTATTCAGACTAATGCCTTTTCAAAAATGACTGCCTGTGCCAAATGCCTCTATGGCAACAGAGCAAAAATGGGCCTTTTTTTTAGTGGGTTTGTTTTGTAATACTTTTGAAAGATAGAGCAGCATATTAATCAAGAAAGTTTTTATATTAATTTGAAAATGAATGAAAAGAACATGTGACAGAAAATAATCTAATTTTCTTCCTTGAATAGAGCAAATGAACCAATAAGCCCACTAAAGCAGTTAATACTGACATTGACTTATCAATTGTTATATCAAGGGGAGTAAGTTCTGGCCCTACTGCAATCAGCCACTGAAAATAAAGAAAGATGAGCTTATTTAATCATCCCACGGTCTCCTTAAATATTTATCAAAGTTCAGTTATTTTGGAGTCAGTATTGAATATATGATATTAGACAATCTTGTCCTACAAATAAATCAACAATGTTACAGAGAGGAGGAAGACGTTAGTCATATTCAGAAAATCAATTTAACTTTACTGTCAGATATTGGCCCCCAAAAAAGTATTTGCTTTCAATTAGATATATTTCTTACCTAGAGCAGTTTTTCTACATAGGAGCCATGTCAGGGTTGGAGTCTGTCGTTAAATAACACCATCAAGGATCCCAATGGATTAAAGATACTTAAGTACACAGCAAGGGAGGTTAACTTTGGTCTTTCATTGTGGAAAAAATGTGATGATGATGATAATCCAAATGTCATGTGATGTCAAAAAAAAAGTGGAGGAGAGAGAGACAGATAATAGTTAATAGAAGTAATCAGATTATCTCCTTTTTTGTCCAAATTCCTGAAAGACAATGTTTGGAATTAAAAAATCTCCACATTTCCAGTGGGTTAGTCTTGCTTTAGTCTCTTCTGTCCCAGCTTTGGACTGACACCCTCCCCAAAGGTGCGTGAGAGGAGTTGCAACCCTGTTCCACGGTTTGGATTGGTAAAAATGGACTGGCAGAGAGCTGGAGAAAGCTAATAAGTAAACGAAAGGCAAGAGCGGGAACAACTGACAAGCTTTGACTTCTCAACCTTCTTTAGCTTTTAATCCATACATGTGTGGGAAGAGTGAGTGTGTATGTGTGTGTGTTCTGGGGGAGGGCAAAGAGAAGTAAAGGTGAAAGTAGAAGCACACTCACTCTGAATGCACAGTATACTGACACTATAGGTGCTGAATTAGCTGAGCAATCATACACTGCAAGGTAAACTTTGAAATACTTTACACTCTGAGTCTTGTAAATACTAATGAATTTGTTTAATGGTCAGAGCTGGGAGGAACTGGGGTAAAAGCAACAGTTAATGGAGCTTAAACGGATTTACGGTCCATATTACTGCCCATTTTTAATTTAAAGGGAAAAGGCTCAGTCTAGAACTGTAAAATGAAAAATGAGTCCTTCAGATAACGTACCAGTCCACTGCCATAACATAAGTGGTAAATAACATAGCTGCACTTGTACATGTGCAACTGGAGACATGTGCAATAATAAAGGCACATGTATTTGCTTCTGCAGTGATAAATCTTTTGAAAGCTTCACTCGTGCTCTTTGCAGTTGTCATTGTCCTCCTAAATGACCTAATGATGCTAAGTGAAAAGAGAGCTAATGTGTTCCTTGCACATGAATATCATATCTTTTGTTCTTCCATTTAGCCAATTCAAATGTGTTGAACCTCACCACAAAACAGAAAATAATAACTTGTTTTTTTCCATATTATGCAAAGTTATCTCTTATGTGATCATTTTTCCTCATTATATCACGAACAAGCCCAGGCAAATTCAGGCTAAGGTAAGTAAGAGTATTTTAATATGGCATGTTACATGTCCATGTGCAAGTGATGCAAAAGGTGAGAGGAGTGTTTAAGCTGGAGCGACGGGCCGAAAATATCTGGTAAGTTATCCGTAGTAAGCTACTGAAAGTAGCTCTTATGACCCTGCATCTGGAATTTAAAACCCATGGGAAAATGGACAATCCCCACTGAAAAAAGGGTTATAAAACAGAGATGCTCACAAATTCTTGTCAAACACTTATCTTAACTAAACACTGGATGACAAGTATCTTGTATATGTAAGGATAGTTTTGTTCTTTTTTTTTGGTCCTGTATTTTACATTGCTAGAGGACTTGTTACAGTAATCAGATTAGTCAGGCGAGGCCTGATCTGCTGCATGCAAGCCTCTTAGTGAAATGGTTAATGGCACTGACAGAGATCACTCTAAAGCAAGGTCAGAAGCACAGCCAGATCAGCAGAGAAGAAGCAGCTTCGCCCACAGCTGAGGAGCAGTCAGTACCTTTGATCGATAATATACTCATCTATCAGGCTGTATCTTACATGCTCACAAGATTTGCAAAGTGTGATTAAAAGCTATTAAAACATCTGTCTCAGAAATGTTATATTTACTTATATTTGCTAAAGTCAATCAATTAATCGTTGAGGGTAAGCTGTGGGTGGAGCAATGAAGGAGCTTAAGATAATAGCGTCCTCCTTGACCCAACTTGATTAATCAGGTGAATTAATTTGGCAGCCTCCCACAATGACATCATTCACTCACTCTTTCCAGGATCACCAGATCAACTGAGTGAAGGAAAGCAGGAAACTTCTCTGAAAAGCATTTGAGAGTGTTGTTCAGTCTAATCCTAAACAATGTGATAGGAGCTTTAATGCGTACACACTAGATAATGTTGCTCCTCTAAAAAAGAAGATAACCAATCAGAAGCTACGGGCTCCTTAGTATAATTCACAGATACGAGTATCCGGTCTAGAAGAGTCCCACTTAGTCTGGAAAGCAAGTTTAAAAGCAAGAACGCCCTGCCAGATTTTTATTCATCATTGATAGAGGAGAATAAGAACAACTCCAGGTTTCTCTTCAGCCAGGCTGACTAAGAGTCATTGTGCCATTGAGCCATGTATTCCTTTAACTCTTTACAAAATCATTTCTATTAGAGAGAAAAATCATCTACAGCAGCTTTGAGATGCCTTTGGAATCTGATCTATGTTAGGATCATTTCTGTCCTATACAGCTCTCTGAGTTAACCAAGATAATAGCTTCATCTAAACCTTCAGCTTGTATTTTCAGACCCCATCCCAACCAGACTACATAAGGAAGTTTTTCCATTAGTTAAAACATCTGTACTAGATTTGATCAACAATTCTCTATTGACAGGATATGTAACACCATTTTTCAAGACTGCTGTAATCAAACCTTTACTTTAAAAACAGACTCTTCATCCAGGAGTTGAGAAAATAGTTTCAACTAAACTATGTGCCCATTTGTGCAGAAATAAGTTAGAGCTCTGTACTTGGTTCTGTACTTGGACCAACACTCTTCATATTGTACATGCTTCCCTTAGGTAATATTATTAGACAGCATGCTGTAAATTTTCATTGCAATGCAGATGATACTCCGATTTACTTCTCCATGAAGCCTAATAAAATCCATCAGTTTGTTTTATTACAAGGATGTCTTAAAGACATAAAGACTTGGATGACTCTGAATTTTCTCCTTCTAAACTCAACCTTCTAGGATTGAGGTTGATGTTTTTGGACCTGAAAAACTCAGGACAAAATTGTCTAGCTATGTAATTAATCTGAATGGCATTAATTTGGCTTCCAGTACTAGAGTGGGGAACCTTGGAGTTATTTTCTACCAGAATTTGTCATTCTGCTTACATATAAAACAGGTTTCTAGAACCACCTTCTTCCACCTACATAATATTGCCAAAAAGGGAAATCCTGTCTCAGAGTGATGCAGAAAAGCTAGTCCATGCTTTTGCTACTTCAAGTTTGGACCACTGCAATTCTTTATTAATGAGCTGTCCAGATATGCCCTAAAAAGTCTCCAACTGATCCAAATGCTGCAGCCAGGGTTCTGATGAGAACCAGTAGGAGATCATGTTTCTCCCGTTTTAGTTTCTCTTCATTGGCTCCCTGTTAAATCCAGGATAGAATTTAAAAATTCTTCTCTTCACATATAAAGCTCTCCACAACCAAGCTCCAGTGTATATCAAAGATCTTATAGTTCCATATATTCCCAACAGAGTACTTTGGTCTCAGACTGCAGGCCTACTTGTGGATCCCAGAGTCTCTACTAGTCAAGCTACCTTCAGCTATCAGGCCCCTCTCTTATGGAACCAGCTCCCAATTTGGGTTTGGGGGGTAGACACTCTCTCTACCTTTAAGATCAGGCTTACAACCTTCCTTTTTGATAAATCCTATAGTTAGGGGTGATTAGCCATCCCTTAGTTATGCTGCCATAGGTTTAGACTGC
>JAOXYM010000016.1:7453828-7466636 GCA_028567055.1 Leptatherina wallacei | reverse complement strand
ACTCTCTCTACCTTTAAGATCAGGCTTACAACCTTCCTTTTTGATAAATCCTATATAAATCCTATGGCCATCCCTTAGTTATGCCGCCATAGGCTTAGACGTCTCATGGTGTTATGGGCTCTTCCTCTTCATCTCTCTGCTCTTTATTTTAAATTCATAAACATATGGCAGTATTGGCATTATTAATGTATTTCTTCTCTTCTCTCTCAGCAGATCTCCCTGGAGAAAAGTTGTGATGTCTGATGATCTCTCTTTCCTCTCCACCCCAACCGGTCGAGGCAGATGGCCGCCCTCCCTGAGCCGAATTCGTTTTTCTTTCCTGTTAAAAATGAGTTTTTCCTTTCCACTGTCGCCCCTAGAATGCTCAGGATGGGGGATTGGATCGAAGTCAAGATTTGATACAATCTGTTTGTTTTCCTTAGCTAGGCTTTTATTTGTTATGGTTTGGCTTGAATGAATACTGATTGATGACAACAGATTGGCTCAAATTGATTGTCTTTAAAGTGCCCTGAGATGACATTGTCATGAGTTGGCACTATACAAATAAAGCTGAATTGAAATTAATTGAATTAAGACCGTCTGTCACTGTCTGCAAACACTGGCCTCAGAGAGCTTAATCTGCATGCTGGTACTTCAGAGGATTGCCCAGAAGAACAAAGAAATGCATGCATGCTGCACACCATGAGTAGGCCTATGCATTCTCCTAAAGCACAGAGACATTTCCATAAAAGTTGAGATGGTGGGTGAATCAAAAGGCAAGCAAATCAAAGGCCTATATTCAAATGCAAATAGTACAGAAACAACATAGCAAATGTTAAAAATGAAAAATGTTAGTCAAGTTTTTATCATGTTTTTAAAAAAAAATTATTATTCTTTTTTTTTCTATGCTCACAATACTAAAGAAATTTGTAACAGAAGCCTGTCTTCAATCTTTTAATGTATCAAGTGCTTGGAAACTGAACAGAGCATATGCTTTAGGTTTCAGCTTATCAAGACCCTCTTTCTTATTATTTTCCTTGTTATTATTACTATGTTTATTCATTTTTCCCATGGGTGACAAATTCATTTTCAATTTAGTTCAAATTGACTATTGTCTGAAACTGAAACTTGGATCACTGCACTGTTTCTCAATCCTGGTCGTTGGGACACCTCGCCCTGCATGTTTCAGACGTTGACGTAAAGATACATGCTAGAAAATAATGGCATTTTAACAGGCTTGCAGAAAGCTTTGTGAGGAAGTCAAATAATCTCAATTAAGTGTGTTGGTCAGTGGACCAAAACCAGGACTGAAAAACATTGCTTTAGTGGATGTATTCCCCAACAGCCATGTCAATGTAATGCATGCATGAAATGATATGGACAGTGATGTTTGACAACATTTGAAACAGACGTGCCTATTTACCACATAAAAGAAGCATGAATGAGGCTTATAAGCTGCTTCACCCAATCAAGTCTTAACTATAAAGTAGATCAAAAAGGAAGATTTTGAGCTTCAACATGTTGTTTTCACAACTATTCATATGCTACAGTCACTAATTCACCATTTTACCATCTCATATAATAGCTTTAAAAATGTGAACATTCTGTTCATATATGTGGGATAGTACCCCCTCCTCCTTTCTTCTGAAAAATCCAGTATAATTGATCTACGGGACTTTTGAATCGTGATTTATTAGTCCAAGTTGTACCTCTCAAATGAGACTGGGCATAGAGATGGTGGCAAATTTATCAGAATTTATTTTATTTTTCTTTGCATAGCTTGATTTTAATTCGCATTAGATACATTGATCAATCTACAGAACAATCAAATTTCCAGACCCTTTTAAGTCCAGCATATAGAATAGACAGTCTTTCACCAAGTGGTAAAAGACGTTTGATAGACACAGCCTCTCTGTAAAGCTTTTTCTTTACCAAATCACATGACCTATTATCAAGCATTCTAAACAGATGTTTTCATGGCATTTTTCACCAAAACAATAAAATGCCTGTACACAATTTCTCAGTCAAATACAGGATATGCAGTAAATCAGGAATGGGCAACTCCAGTCCTCTAACACCACTGTCCTGCAGGTTTAAGATGTTTCCTTGCTCCAACACACCTCATTCAAATTCCAACAGCTTGTTGTCAAGTTGTGCACAATGAATCAGGTCTGTTGAGACAGGGAAATATCTAAAACCTGCAGAGCAGTGGCCCTTGTTGACCTGAGTTGCCCATTCCTAGTATAAATGGTTTAAGAGTGTGTGTGCATGTATGAGTGTGTCTGTGGTATATGTCAGTGTAATTAATTTTGAATTACACACTGACATATTGGCATGTCCCAGATGAGCAGTTCTTCCTAGATTATGCTGATGTTACATTCAGTCAACCCTGGTCCATGTCTGACCTCTTACGGTCCTGCAGCACCCTCTAGCGGTTATTCTAAAAGCTTGAATACAGGCAAATGAACTTTTTTTTCTTTGTTCTTGAAGCTTCTTCAGTTCCAACTAGTTTGTGGGGTCTTTCAGCTTATAAATTGTTGAAAAACTGTTTGCTTTTGGAGAGTTTTTCAGGTCATGTGTAACACTGACTCACCTGTCCATTGTGTGGTTCATTGAGAACATTGTTAGTTGTCAGTTGTTTAACTGCCAAGCATATTTTAGTGACCTGATCTAACAAAAGAATGGTTGTGAAACATCTTTGGAAAGAGAGTCAAAGCTATGTTGTAGTTCTTGGTTAGGTGATACTTCTTCAATAACCAAGAAAAGAAGTCCACTTGTTTTACCCAAAGCTCAAAGTACTACCATGACCAGGATGTCCGACAATGTTTATCAGCCTCTAGAAGTTTCTTGCATTCATTCAAAGTGAATCAGTCTTTTGGACATGGAGCAATCAAATAATATTTTTTTATCAATTTAATTGTTTAGTAAGAAAGATTTTCATATTGCGTGTCTAAATCATTGACCTCTGATGCTTCCAACTGCAGATATACAGCAGTTAGTAAAAGACTTATGAGCGCTAAATGTCCTTAAATGAAAATTCAAACAACATAATCAAATAAGAGGAGTTTGGGACTGCATGGAAAACCATTACATTTAATAAGAATTTATTTTATTGCAGACAGCATGATCCAAAGTCATTTCATGTTGTGTCTCATCAACTTTATTTGTGAACATACATCTTTTTTTTTCTTTTTTTTTTCCAATTCAGGGCTGCAACGTTTTCCAAAATAAACAAAAAGTTGTGATGGAGGCTATTTAAGGCTTTTTAAGGCTATTCATGATGGTGATGCCAAGACATTATTGTAGACACAATTTGGTAAAAAAAAAAAGCAGCATCCAGATTAGGCTGAGTCTTAGAGAAGCAAAGATGAGTTAAAGGATTTCCTGATCGATGGCAGGTAAAAATAATTTTTTCCACCCATCAAACATTGGATAGTGTTTTTACTACAGCAGTTTATGGTCCAAATAAATGACTGAATGCTTTATCAAACAAACAGTTTTTATGATAAGCACCTCTGTCCCATCACTTGGGTCATGGGACTGTATATGTACGCAGGCCATTTGTGGATTATCGCAAATATTATCACTTAGGCATTTAATCAAGAACATTGTCGGTCTATCACTGTACAGGCATTGTCTCTACATGAAAGGGTAGGACTGTTTCTACTGACATGAAAACCTGACAGATTGCAACAGTAACAGAGATTTATCAGCTGTCAGAAATACTGTCACATCCACGTCTGTGTTGTTGTTTTTATCACCAATTCATGAGTCATAGTTTTGTTTGGGGCTTTTGTGATTAGATGCAAGCAGTGCATTCACAATGAGGACAGGTTATTTAAATGTGCTATTGTGACCACATGCTGAAGCCCAACAGTGTGTTAAAGGTGCACTTCTCCAATACTAGAAATCGAGTTACTTGTGAAAGAAACAAGTTTAGGATGTTCATAGGTTAGACCGAGACTCTGTGTCATATCAATAAATGCCTCACTGCAGCACACGTCTAGAAAAGAGGGGGTGTTTACAGTGTGCCAATCTCACTCACTTGATAGCAGCAAAATAGTGAGGGGTGGAGCAATGTGGGGAGGAGCACAGGATACAAAAAAAAAATCATTTCATCCAAGATATATTTAGGATCAAACACCTTCTAAACATCTGTGCACTGTGAAACAAGGAAATTCTGCTCAATCAGGAACTTTGCTGCAAGATGTCATTCACTGATGTGCTGGCCTTCTTTGGGGGAATAACGGTTGCTTTGTACCTACTGAAATTCACCTGGAGATGTTGGTGTGGATTCAGAGAGTTCATCTTATCAGAATATTGCCAAGTGGATTTTAGGACATATGGAAAATGGGCAGGTAAAGTCAATAAAATACTTAATGTTGTCATGTAAGCTATCTGTATAGCAAAACAAAAAGTAGACGGGTGTCCCTTTCGAATTGTCGGGCGCTGGGCAGGTTGTTCACATAATGAAATGCATTTAATGTCATTTTTGCACAGATTTTTTTTATGTGCTCATATTAATCATGGTAGGTGGAGATTTTAGTCAGAATACAATCTAGCTTATTAGGCTTATGTTAATGTAGTAATAAAAACTGAAGGTATTTGGGTTAGAAACACCTTTTTCAGGGTTAACACTCAATTTAAAGTTAGAAAACCGCTTTTCATTATCTAATGAACATACCATGCTTCCTTTCTGTGAAGTTATTATGATGAAGACTTGATAAGTTGTTTGCATTCCTACTTAATGGGGTATTTCCTTATTGTCTCCTAATGATGCTGTTCACTTTTTCTCTTTACTCTTTATTTCTCTATAGGCTTCCCACTTTTCTCCTTAACAAGAGAACTAACCATCTGCACTTGGAGAACTTACTGTTAAACCTTGATAACTATTGACATCAGTTCAACATTTTGAATGGGAGCATTTTAGCAATAATGCATTTTTTAAATGAAGAATTGTGTGAAGTGTTTGTCAAATGGGGTTCTTGGCATTTGGAAAATTAGCAAAATCCCTAAAATGTGGTTCTATATTTGTCAAATGCTTTCTTACTTGATTGTTAGTTTTCCAAAGACCAGCTAATGTTTTTCATTCAAAAAGCTAATTGCTATTAATTGAAAATATCATACATGTTTTAAGAACTCTAATAAAGGGTGAAATGCAATTATCCAACATATTTGTGCACTGTCCTCTGTGCAGTTGTGACTGGTGCCACATCTGGTATTGGTAAAGCTTATGCCTGTGAGGTAAGTCTCCATCTTCTCTTTACAAAATGGTCTTTCACTTTTGATCCAAATTTGATGTTTAAAATGATGACATTTTCATGCAAAGTTGTTGTTGTTCATGCAACCTGTCTGTCTGCATGTCTCCCTTCAGTTGGCAGAAAGAGGTCTGGATGTTGTTTTGATAGGCAGATCTAATGATAAGCTCCGAATGGTTGCCAAAGAGATTGGTGAGTCAAGTGCAGATGATGTCAGTGTGCTCTGCTGTTGTGTTCTCATAACAGAAAACATATCTTACCTGTGCGCAACTGCACTACAAAAATAACTCATGTATCTTTGTTTCACACAGAGAGTAAGTATGGAAGACAGACTCGCACCATCCAAGTGGACTTCACGGTTGGCTGCAGCATTTACCCAGCTATAGACAAGGACCTTCAAGACCTCAAGATTGGAATTCTTGGTAAAAGAGGAAAAGCACTCTTGCAAGTATTTCTTCTTAAAATATATGTGATAGAGACTCAGTTTTTGGAGAAACTATGAAGAAACTCAGAAGATATGTGTCTTTGACTTTAAAACATTCCATATAGGCCTACATAAACAATCTTTGGAAAGTGTTATTTAATAAAAGTACATTTAGATTGGTGTTCATAGAGTGAAGATTTTAAACCACTGGCAACAATGATTTGCAGACAAAAACACAGGAAAACATCTAACAAGGTATGAAAAAGGTTAAGAAATGAATACCCATCTCAGCATGACTAATAAGTGTACATAAGATATATAATAATTGTGTATATCCAAACATATAAAACCCCTTTAGGGTTAGTTTAATCCATCAGTAGCTCCACCGACTCTTCAAATTCCCTGAGTTCCTGTTGAGTAGTCCTTTAAGTTTGCCCCACCTGAAGCTTCTCCTCAAACTTTATGAATTAGAAAATAAACATTGACTGGGCGGCCTAGTTACACTGGGTATTTTATTGTTGAATGATTGTCTTTAACTTGCCAAGGGACAACAGACGTCAATTATCACTAATGATAACTACATGCATTTACATTTTGCTTTTTTTGTTGGTTTTTTTTGTCTTTTTTTTATCTTATGTTCATTAATGTGAAATTGTCTCTATTTAAATGAATGAATGAAAAATATAATAATTGAGAATAATAGTGTACTATTAGTTTACCAGGTAACTTCTTAACAAGTCCTCGTTTGTGTCTCTGTAAACCATACAGTTAACAACGTGGGAATGACGTGTTCTGATCATTTTGCCTATTTTCTTGAAACACCACAAATTGAACAGGCAAGTTATTTGTTATAAATGTCATTTTCTGAGGACAATGCAATGGGTGATTTATTTATACTGATTCAGGTTATTAGAGATTCTGTTCATCACTGAATTATTTTACCTCTGTGTTTATTCTGAACAGACTATCACTCAGATAATCAATTGTAACATGCTGTCTGTCCCTCAGGTAAGAGACCTACCTCTCTCTACTGTATGGCTGTGTTTTGTATAAACAGCATTCACTTGTACACACTGCTCCATATAAAATATGTGCTGGTGATGATCTGTTATGTTATCTGAACTCAGATGACCAGACTGGTCCTTCCGGGCATGGTGGAAAGGTACTCACGCATTCATTAATGGTTTATAGTAGTAATGAGATGATGAGCATGGAGTTATGGTTGTTTGTGTTTCATCCTCTCCTCAGAAGGACAGGATTGATCATCAATATCTCATCTGAAATGGGTGCCCGTCCACAGCCTTTGCTAGCCCTTTATTCTGCCTCAAAGGTATTTTCTCATTCTAAAAGGGGGCTAAATTATTTACTTTTCGATTGTATTGACATGCACACATTCAGTTAAAATAATTCTGACCCCAACTGCATGCCACTTGCTCATGGGTCTGCTTATTTTCTGTATTTTTTTAAAGGTATTTGTGACATATTTCTCTCAGTGTCTGCATGCTGAGTACAAATCAAAGGGAATCAATGTTCAGGTAAGCAACACGTGCCATGTTCCAACTCATGTGCACAGCAAACCAAAACCTCAGCTGACTGCAGAAATACTTTCAGTTAGATTTATCAGACTTTTCAATTGTTATGTGTAGCTTCACCCGTATCGAAAATTGAAACGTAAGATTCATCAGCAGAGAAACTCTCCTGCTCCTACCACATCATTTCTTAGAGAGCATTTTCTAAAAGAATAGTCTGGTCCATTTTTAAGCAGATCATATGGACTTATTAAGTGAAAAGAGATTTTTTTCCAAAGAATATTGCAAAAACATGTTAAGAGTCATGTCCAAGACCCTTTACATGTGTTTTGGGGTTCTGTCTTCTGGGTTGTTAGGTTTGAAATACACGGTCTTCACCAGGATCTTCTCATTTGGTACATTTCAAATCAAACAACATCCTATTTAAACTAAAGCTCTTAGGATTAGTCAGGTCTATACACTGTGATGATGAACAGAGCTGAATGTTGGGCCTTTTCCTTGCTTTGAGGCTAACACATTTAGTAATACTTTCCAGCACAATGTGCCACAGGTGGCCTAGATTCTACTATGGTTGAACTAGTTTTATCAATTCCATTTATTTATACATTTATTTTTTAATAGGTTGAACAACCATGCAGCTTAGATGTTTGTCCTTGCTGTTTCTGTTTTATACAACATGTTAAAGAGAATTTCCATTTATGCAACTTAATGGCAATTTTTCCTCAGTGTGTGGCCCCCCTCATGGTGTCCACCAACATGACTCGCAACATGAAAGTCAGCTCTATCGTGAAGAGCGCGTCAGCGTATGTCCATGAGGCTGTGAACACGGTGGGACACTCCAGCTATACCAGTGGCTGTCTGTCTCACACACTGCAGGTCAGAGCAAAAGGTACACTTTGATCTCTTTCAAATCACAAGCTGCAAAATCTTAACATTTCTTTTTCCCACAATGTCCCTACAGAGTGTGGCTCTCACATTACTCTTGCCGGACTGGCTCCGTATGTCAACATTTCTCATCAAGAAACTGCGAAAACATTCAAATCTAAGAACATATGAAAGAAGAACTTGTAAGGAAAAGGAGCGGTTTGGCACAAAGGAGGAGTAGTCATGTTTTTTTGAAGATTGACAAATAGAATTTATCATTTTGATCCACTCTTAAATGCAGTTTTAATTATCTGAAAATGAAATGGTTACAAAAATGAAAAGACACAGTGCTTGTGTTGTACAGTGTATTTAATCCTGTCAAACATTTGGTTTGAATTTACATCTGTAATGAACAGGACTTTAAAGCTTTCTCATTAAGCAGTCATGTTGGGCAAGGTGGTTGTCAGCAACAACAACTGAAAGTGCAGGAATATTATGATCACAATTTGTAAATACTTAATTATTCAATACCGTTTAAAAAGACAACAGTTTGTTTTGGTCTGTCTGGTCCTGGTCTGAGGAAATAAGACTGGAATATTACACACCATCAGTATTATTCTCTGGTACAATTATACAGTCTGTACTCTTAGGTACAAAAATTCAATCCACTGGTTTATGTTTACACAAACAACATCATCTGGTGCCGTTCATCACAGAGAGGTCAAATGTGCAAATTTAGATCCCTTTGTGTACACAGAGTGGGAAGACACTGAACAGCAAAAAGACAACATGGCTGTACAAATGCATTAAGAATGTGGGAACAAAATTCTTTGGATCAGATGGTCCAGCAACCATCAGAAATGTGTAAATGAGAGACAAAACAAGCCAAAAAAAAAAAAAGCTTTAAGAGGTACAGATAATTTTGGCATTCTTATCAAAAACAAAATACCACTAAAGTCTTCATTGTTTCATTCCTGAAATCATATGTAGAAATGTTTACATTTGGTGTCCCTAGCAACATGTGTTGCTCAAAATAAACTGTGTTCTTGCTCTAAACAGTGTTTTTGCACATTTATTTCTGTGTGTATATTTCTGTGGCAGGCAGACTTTTAGCTAATGCAAAAAAAAAAGAAAAGAAATTCAATCAACATATCAACCATTTCTTGGCCCAATCCCAAATTTCAAGTATATAATAAAAATAGGAAAATATCCTATCAGAATGCAAAAACTTCAAGTGGGACTTGAGTCATTTTTCTGACCAAAAAAAAAAGCTGCTGTAGGTGTAAGTGCTAAATACAGTACAGTATTATTCATTTAAAAAAATTAAATAAACTGTTAATTTGTTTTTACTTACATTTAAGTAAACAGTAAATAAGACTTCATTGCATGTATAATATCAAATTAACAAAACTCATTAATATGAGCACATGCTCAGAGATCAGTGTACGTGACTGGGGTGACACCATGAATCAAGAGTGTTGGCCCTAAACCGTTGGTCACAGCTTCCAGCTGAGCCAAGTACTGCTGTGACTGGCTGCGATGAGCAGGAGGCCGGGGTAAATACAGGAAGCGAACAGCTGCTTGCGAGCTGTGCTCCATCAACATGCTGTTCACTGCAGACAAGAAGTCCTCTGACAAAACGTGCATCGACACTGGAGAGGGCTCCCCCTTTGGCAGAGAGTGGTGCTGCACCACAGAGTCCCATTGCACAATCTTTATGGACGCCCTGATTCTCAGCTTCTTCAGCAGCTCTCTAAAGGTCTCTTCATTCACCACCCATCCCTGGTCGCAGGAGTCGCTTTCCACATTCAGAAAGATTCTCATTCTTGCATAGCGCCATTTGTTGGACATGTTGAGCACACAGGCCATCTGCAGCAGAAAAAGGCTGCACACATCCTGATAGTCACGGCTGCCTGGCTGGAGCAGGTTAAGAGGCCACACATCTATTGTCCGTTCTGAGCCGTCAACTTTACTGCCATTACCTTCTCCCTGCAGCTGGAAGAAGTATCGGCCAAGGCAAACATTTTTACTCATTTTAAGGGCATCAGAAATTATGCCAACATACTCCTCTGGTGACAGCCATCGGGGGCTTTCAACATGCCGAACAGGGGGAAAATGGGCCTGCAATGAAGGCAAGTCGACTCCAAAATTATATTCCCCGTCACTGCCTTGTCCCACTGATGAGTGACAGAAGGCAGAATCTTGCAAGAAGAAGTCGTCGGGAGTGCAGCTGTCATAGAAACCCAGTATCAGCATGTTGGGCTTCATGCCACCTTGTAGAAGAAAAGAAAAAAAAAACACCACATCAGAATGTGCATGATTCAACATGGGCAGGCAAACTGATAATCTGTACTGAATATGGGAAAGAATGGAGGGGGGAAAAAAGAAAGAGTTTACCAAGGCCTGTGATCCGCAGCAGGTGCTGAGTTCCTTGTCTGACCGAGGGAGAGAGCGTCAGGTCTACAAAGGCCTTCACTCCAAGTTTATCAACTAGGCTGAGCCAGAAGTTGTACTGCTGTTGGACTGGGTCTGATGGCAGGGTATCTGCAACACAGAGATGGCAGAAATGAATTTTCTGTATATACCTGGATAAGAGAAAAATACTATCACGAATGAAGGTTTTATTTCATAGATGGAGTACTACCGATGAGCAGAGCTCTACTATACTAAGATGGTACCTGCATTTAAATGATGTAATAGTTATTTTCAACATTATCTTTTTTTTTCTTTTACTTTTTTTATCTACTCTTCCCTGGTTTTTATATCACTGGTTTCACTGTTTTTTTTTTTAGCTTACAGTTTTTTTCACATTTTCTCTCAATGGTGATACCTAAAGTTACCAGCCACACTTATTAGGTACACCTGTGAAATACAATACAATATACAAACAAAATTGCTATGTTATAAAGTTTTCTTTCACAAATCCTCTGTAATTTCAGCTTTTGTTCACCTAAAAAAAAAGGAAATTGCTCCCACTACTTTGTCATTTGGTCATTTTTTAGGTTAAAGCAGGTGGACTGATGTTCTGCTGTATTAAATGAAAGTGATCCTGCAATCAAACATAAACCTTAAACATAAAGCAGAATTAAAATTGAACACATTAAAGTTTCACATAAGTTGGCATATTTAGTATTTGTTTATTCATTTAATTTGCACCACTGTCAGTATCTGGAAACATTGCAATATACACTAAAGGCCAGTAGGAGGCAGATTGGCAACGCAGGATTGATACTGTATGCTGTATATAAACATGCAACTCTCTGGGCTGGGTCAGGTAAACAAGGAGCAATGGTTTTAAGGTATCAAGCTAAAAAAAAAAAATAAGTTACTAATAATGCAGCAGCTGAAAAAGTGAAAGTCCACAAGGAGGCTTCTCATGACGATGGTATATGCATGGCCTCAGTCCTGATCATCAAGTTAATTTCCATTCAGGTTGAATGGTAAAACCAGTCACATGGTGATTCATAACACTGATAAAACACTTCCAGGTACATGACAGTCCCAAAGGTAAAGGGATGGTCTACCTAGCTTCCCAACCTGCTGTGCATCACGCGTGCAATTTCAGTCAAGCAATAAATCAACCGAACCAAGAAAAGAGTTTTTTTTTGCACAAAGTGTAAAACTGATTGAGAATTTTGGACAGATATCAGTAAAGGGTGAAACTAGAAAGGAAATATATTCAAAGATAATAATGGAACACTGTTAGGCCACAGGTGGAAGTAACGAATGACCCACTGAGCATTACCCAGATCTCCCAGCTGCACATGACCCAACACATACAGTCCTCCTTTCTTCAGCTGGTTCACAAACATGATGAGCTGACAGGAGGAGCGTGGGTTGGACACCATCAACAACACCTGCGGCCTCCAAAACTTAACATGGTCTTTCCTCACATCCAGCATCAACAGATACTTCCGCACCTAAACCACAGCCAACAACGGGAAAGAGCATAATTGAAAAACTGTTCTGCATATCTGAATTGCATGTGTGGGCATGTCCAGATACCTGATGGAAAATGAGAGCCTGGCTAATGTAGCCCCAGCTGCTGGTGGGAGATCTGTAGTGGAGGAAAAGCAGCAGCACCAACAGCAGGACGATGCTGCCTGAGGAGTACGCTGGGTTAATGACAAACATCATAACCAAACAGCTGAGAATCCCAAGCAGGCAGGTGTGCCACGAGAACAGCTGGAAGGTCGGTCTGTGAAACACAACAACACAGAAAAAATTTAAACCGTGGACTTTTTAAAAGGCTTTGTAAGCATTGTGGTTGCACAGCAACTCTGAATTGGATAAAGCATAGATCATTTATCTAGTATATCACGGTGGATTAAAAATTCTGCAAACTGTAGAATATTTTGGGATGAAATGTGCAATACATAAAAATCAACTTGGAATCACAATGGAGCAGCAGCATCTTATCTTTTTTTTCACAAACATAGTTTTAGATTCAGCCTTGGCTAAATGATGGCTTTTCAACAGCCGAACATCGATTATAACCTCCTTTTTAAAAGCTACTCGAGCATTCGGTCTTATCAATAGCAAAACCCAACTAGAAGACCTTCTGAAACCCCTTGGGAGAAAGTCACATCAAATTGGACTCTTGTCTTCTCTTTGTCTTTCTGAGTGGCTTTTTAATGAAAGAACATGTTTTATTTATCAGAGACTACATATTTGGTGGGGAACCTTGGCCTTCATCGTACAAGTTTTCCATGCATCCCTGCTCCAACACACCTGATTCAAATTAATGAGCCACT
>JAOXYM010000016.1:7412401-7428830 GCA_028567055.1 Leptatherina wallacei | reverse complement strand
AGCCCAACTCAACTTAGATGTTCAGTCTTCTATAAAACAGGAGGAAAATAAGAAAAAGAAAAAAGAGAGTTCAGCTCTAGAGGAAGTCCCAAAAAGTGAACAGCGTAATACTGTTACATAAATGAAAAGTCAGCTAGAACTAGACAAAAGCTAGAGGAACACACTGCTTGGTGATCTGTGGGAATAGTTCTCATCCACACTATTTAACCTCTCTTTCATTTGGCCTTGAGTCGCGTCCTGTTGCAAAATATCTTGTGAACTTTGGCAGAATGTAAAAAATATAAAATATATTAAGTCTCATGAGTTCCAGCCGTGTTCTCCAAAGTGCCTGATAAGATGCAGTACAGCTGAGTACCCATACATTACATTTTTCTATAGGCCCAATAAAAGTTATGAACTATACCATGCAGAGATGTTCTACTAAGATCCCCTGGACAAAAAACTTCTCACACAAAGATCCACACGAACAAAATAATCTAAGAACTAAAATATAATACAGTAGAGCAGATCACTGTGATTGGAAAGCAACTCAACCTCCTTTTTGTCTACAATATCCTCCTTTACTTACATTTTCCTCATTTCTCCGCTCCAAAGGTGTCCTAACACTACAAGCCACACACATTACCTCCCCCTCTTCCAACACTCCTAGAGAATATTATATATTGCAATATATTGGCAATAGAATTACAGTAATTTAAGAAAACCAGTAGGCTAAGACAAACACAGAATCACTAAATATAAAATATCAAATTTGTGTATTTCGTGAACCTATGAAAACAAGAAGTTCAGATACAAGTCAGATGAGGTGAATAATTAATGGCTTTGCCTAAACTGTAGAAGGCAAAGCAGGAATTTCACTGTACTGGTTCTTAGTGTTACACATTCATGAAACTTCAGATTAGTTTTTATTATTTATTGACTTTTAAAGCATTCCAGGCTTTCTTGCTGTGATTAAGAGTAGCAATGTTTGCCATTCAGGCTAGAAAAAACTAAACAAAACAAACAAAAAAAAAAAATCAAGGCTCTGTAGATAACTGAAAATATTCAACCAAGCTATTTTGCCCGGACTTTAATGTCCCTTTGTTAAATGTGTATCAAGTCCTTCTCTGAAGCCTTTCTGAAACGGTGGGAGCCTCAAAACTAATCGAGGTCCATGAGCCTCAGAAGATGGGCGTTATAGCATTTTTTTCATCTGATGTCCCCATGAAGAGCAGCTAGTTAAAAGACCTGTAAATGATTCTGATCCGAGTCTCAGGTGCTACCTATTTACAAATATATTTTGACATATAGTATTGGTAAGTAATGCCTTCCTCTTAATATACTGTAGAGCCATTTAGAAATGTTAACATACTTCACAATTAAAAACTAAATAGTTACAACTGAACACAGGTTCACCAAGAAAAGTAAATCAAGCAAGAATATATATACACACAGTACAAATTAATAAAAGGTATTGACATTTGAAGCTCATCAGTAATTTTTCATGAAGATTCCAGGGAGAATGTCATCAAGGGGCCTCTGTAGAAACTGCATCTTAAGGAGGGTAGGCTGGAATGGATTTAGATATTATTTGTGTATTTTTGTGTGAGATTGTGTGCGTTTGTCTTTGCAGTATGAGTGCTTGAGTATAAGCGAGCTGCAGGGAAAGAGAGAGTGATGTTCACATTTGTGTGCGTGCGTTAGTGAGAGGATTGCGGATGCACATGGTCCTCCGGACCCTGCTGGGCTCCATACACTGACCAGAGCAGCTGTTTCTTCACCAGTTCATGATGCAGTTTCTGTTCAGAGTCATGAAGTACACCTGGCTGCTGCCTCCAGAACGCACTGAAGCAAAAAATACCTGAGGAGCAGCACAAACACAAAGGACATGTTCATAGCCACGTCTTTAGAGTAGAGTAATATAACTTATCATAAATAATCAGTTTTTTGTTGTTGTCGTTTTTGTTTATTTTAAGAAAATGACCATTTCTCTCTCGAATTGTTAACCTATAGGTGTAAGGTCATAACTGCTCACTTCATTTGTCTTTCAATACAACATTGTTAATTTCATAAAACTATGGCCCCACTACCAGACAGTAGTGCAGGATATGCTTTGAGGCTAGGTTAACATTTGATTAACATGTTAAAAACATGATTGTCAATCTGCACTTACAGTATAACGTACCCAAGCGAGGTTCATAAAATGTCTCACAATAAGTTTCTCATTCACCCACTGACACACAGCAGCCATACAAGCTGTTGTCATTTGGAGCAACTTGGGACAGAGTATTCATAGAGAGCCTGCAGACTGAACACAAGCCTCACAGTTAGTAGGCAAGCTGTTCTCCCACAGCATTCATCCAGTCATATGAGCATGCATAATTTCTGTGAGGAACCAATCAGTAACTTATAATGTGATCTCAAAAACCAAGCTGGGGGATGGCTAAAATGTTAAATTTGAAAGTTCCCCATTGTAGGTAAACCAAGAGGTGGCTCATGGTGGATATATAGGTTTCCTGTATAAAGTGTCATCTCTGAAAATTCAATTGAGCTTTATTTCTATAGCACCAATCCACAACAATGTCATCTCAGGGCACTTCACAGACAATTAATTCCGGCCAATTTGTTGTCATCCACTCAGTATTCATACAACACAATTCATATCAAATAATAACCTAGCTAAGGAAAACCAACAGATTGTATTGAAAAAAAGCACTTTGATTCGTCAATTGATTTTGAAAAAATTCAGAGTTTTATTTAACAGAAAATAAAAAAAAGTCTGGGTAAAAGATTTAAACTTCCAGACCTGGAAAAGGCTAACAGCAAATGCCATACTTTCCATACTTTTCATGACTGCATAGGAACTTTGCAAATATGAGGCACCATTCAGTAGCTGATTACTGTACCTTCTGTTTAGTTATGGGAGGTTGTATAATATAACATTTTATCACAGTGAAGCTTCACCGTGATTGTGGTGACATCACAAACATAAGAGCTTTCAATAGTGTAGCATGTAGAAGATAACATTCCCATTTTCGTACTTTGGTCTTTCTACCAATTAAACAAAAAGGAGATATACATAGATGTTTTAGCAACTTTCAAATTCTGTTTTGCAACTGGTTCCGTCAACAGAACCTGGGCAGCCATTTTCAGTGCAACTGGCAGATCAGAGTTGTTCGCTTTACTTTCATATCTAACTAACACATGAGAGTAGTGTTGATATTCTTTGAAATTCTTGTTACAAAGGTTTCAATTAGTAACCTTAGTATTATGGCACCTTTTCAAGAGTTTTTGTCTCTTACCTTGTCATTTCTCTCACAAAGGAACTTTAGCCTCTGAGCTCTTTTATGCATGAAGACACCATCCAAGTGGCCAGTCTCCACAGAGCGGATCTCTATGGCCTTTTCTCCCCAACCCATGATCTGATTTGAGCAGATGTGAGCTAAAAAGCAAATAGGAAGATTAACAATAAACAAGCTGATTCACATTTACACAAGTAGCACACCAAATTTGATCTATGACCATGTAGCTGGGTTTGAGCCATACCAACTGACGTGGGCATCTCGCCCCACTGCAGGACAACGTCCTTGATGATGCGCCCATAAGTGTTGACATAGACACCTTCGTCCTCATAGCACAGCAGCATCTCCATGCCATCAGAGTTGGGCAGGAACACAATTGCGTGCGGGGTCACGTGGCTTTGGATCTGTTGGACATGAAAGCAGATAGGATAAGCTCTTGTAGGTTTCACTTCTCCTCAAACACTGTGGCCTGACAGCTGTACAACTTACATGAACAGGGATATAAATGTCATAGTTGTTTCCAGAGTCTACGTCAATAGCATGAAAGCCAGCACAAGAGCCATAGATGACTTTCAACCTCTGGCCTTCCTCCACGGTCAGGTCAACCAAGACAGGCCTGTGTGGGAGGTCTGCAAAAGACTGGTTTAAAAAAAAAAAGAAAAAAAGGGGGGGGTGGAAGCACATAGTGATTGTTAGAAGATAATCAACTTGAATGCTCTTCTGGTTGACTGCCTTTGCATAACTAATCCAGCTTGTATGAAAGGGAAGACTTACCTTGAAGGCCATGAATTTGTGATAAGGTTTGGGCGCCCAAGCGTACACCTCCACTGCATTCTTTAAAGCAATCACCAGGAACTTTATCCTCTCATATTTCACTAGACAGAACAACCACAAGGCCATATGACAATAGGCACTTGTAATCAATACTTCACTGTGTTAAATGTATTAATAAGAATTTCTCTGGAGAGGAACGGATAAACAGCAGACATCTGTCACTCACCCACTTTGTAGTGTACACAGCCCTCCATCTCCCCCACAGTGGTCCAACCTTGTTTCTTTTCCACCTCAGGGTCATTGTGGAGGATCTTGTTCCTCAGCCATGCCAGGTAGTAGACACGCACCTTGTTTTTCTTGCCTAAACGAACACAGGGAGATGCACTCTTAGACCGACTACAAATTTTGGAATTTCAAGCTATGAAGGATAGGAGGGGGCAATAAATAAAATAAATAAAAAATCCAAATGTTTGGGGACCCCAGTTTAACTATAAGGTAGAAGCATCCAAGTTCACCTCAGTTTTGAATTAATATTATTTTTTTTAAAAATGTATCATTAATTTTTGCCCCATAATTTGAAAAAATACAATACAAAAAATATCCATATAAAAATATTGCTTCTGTCAATATCTTAATATCTGATAAAAAGCTAAACCATCTTATCTTTAAAGTGTACCATTAAGTGTAGAGTAAAACTTCAACATAAAACAACACAACTATCTCTGGTATTTGGAATCCTATTTAAGAGAAGTCTTATGACAAAACCACACACATCTTTAAACTGATCAGAGAACAGGCTGGCATTAAGCAGCGGCCATGACCTGATATGGTGATGAGCAGGTTGAGGCCCTCCAGAACATCCATCTGTTGAAACCTCCGAGAGTTGATAAGGGGGTAAACTTTTCCCTGACCACTACGGTCCAGCAGCTTCAACCCATTCTCTGTGCCCACCAACAGATTCACACCTGGAGGCAGACACACATGCACCAATACATAACTTTAACATTTTGTTTAACATTATCCTGATTACAGTCCTTGTTCGAATCAAAATTACAAATAATTTCATACAAAATATCTGCTTTTAAGCCAGTGTTTCTTTTTTATTAAATTGTAATTTTCTGAAGTATTTTCCACATCACATCCTGCTGCAAAATCAACTGCTTGCAGCCAATGCCCTGCTTGAGCTGTCACATTAGTTAGAAGATATGAGGGATAAAAATAATTCTGCTTTGGACCAAGTTCAATTTCTTCAGTATGTCTGCAACCCAATAACTTTTTCCTCCCAGATATAGATTCATTTGAGCAATACATTTACAAAATACAGAATCTGTGCATTATTCTGGACCTTTTTGCAATGCCACAAAAGTATTGAATCTGTTCTCACCCCAAAGTGCAGCACACAAAATCTCAGCGTTGAACCTCTTCTTGTACTTGCGGATCTCAGGTGTGTCATTGGGGGGCCGTGTGTTGGTGGGATTGACATTCACCATGGATCCCTTCCTTACTTCCATCTTCAGTTGCTCAAACCTGGAACCTACACATGGAAGTAACATATGGGAATACTTTTACTGAGGTAAGAAAACAAATACTGAGACAAATTCGTCTAAGAGGTAGAAATAAAAACAAAGTCCCATTTATCCTTTTAAAATAAAATTCACACCATATTAAAAGGCACATTTCCATCTCACTTATCTTTTAATGTAACTGGAAAAAATAAAAAAATTTAAATCACAGTTTTCCCTCAAAGAATCCCTTAATTTAGCAATGTTTTCATTATACAAGAAATAATGTCTTCAGTAGCAAATATTTCTGCAATTAGTCATAGCTTCCCTGTTTAACACATAAAGCCCATAGTGTAGTGCTGACAGAAGTCAGTCCACTAGTGGTTTAGTAGTCAAACTGGTAAAGTAACAAAAACAGGTGGTTGTATTGCTTGTTGGTGGGTTTCAACAGCAGCCAATATAAAAGGATAATGGCTAATTAAAGGAAAACGATTGCTGGATTTTTGCTAGTAGCTTAAAAAATGAGAAGTCACTAGAAGGGTCTAAATACTTACTAAATATTGCGACAGTCACTAATGTGGCAACACTGCAAGTTACTGGCTTTTCCCTTATTTGCACAGGTGCATGTGCAGCCAAACGTTAGGTGCACCGCTCCAATTTTACGTGCACAAACTTGCACGAGGTTTTTTCGAGCCTTGTTCATACTTTACTGGAGCTACTTCTAAACCACTGTGGCTATATTTATATGTCACTGATAATAAACGTTTTTCGTGGATGAATAAACATCTATGAGTCACCATGGGAGCTGGCAGGAAACGGCTACATATTCCAGTGAAGCAGGAGGCCTTAAGCTCAAGTTAGATATTTGAGTTTACTAGTTTTTTTGTTTTTATGAATACAAAAGTTTAATTATCTGAAAATATCTTGAAGATTATTCTGTACGTGTGCATGCAAGCATAGGTGTTCCTACAGTATGGAAGGAGGGAAAAAAAAGGCTGGCAGGCTTTAGTGCATCATAAAATTGGATCGGATCAAGACGGTGACCCAGATCACCCCGAAAATCTAATCAGTTGTTCCTTATACCATTTCGGAAATTTCCTGAAAATGTAATCAAAATCAGTCCATTCGTTTTTGAGTGATGTTGCAGACAGACAGACAGACAGACAGACGTACGGTGGTGAAAACAATCTCCGTGCCATGGTGGAGGTAATAAATAAAATCAGCAACACTGACAAGATATTTTTCTACAGAGCTTAAAAGGTCAATGATTAAAAACTAAGTTGGTGTTTGAACAGCTTATGACTCACCACTGACAGATATGTTATCTCCGGTACCTCCTGGTGACTGGTACATGCCAAGATCCACAAAGGTGGTAAAGGATGACTTGCCAGATGCCTTCACCAAGCCTCTGGATTGATACTAATGGAGCAGAGAGGAGGAATGAGTTGTACAAGTTATGCATGTTATGCAAAAATCACTTTTCTAAGTGCTTAGAATGGACTCTTTTGGTGTTCTAAGTCACGAACAGACCAAAAACTCCTACAAAAAATAACCAAGGTATGTAATTAGGATATAGCTTTCTTTGAAATTGGGTTTCTAAGCAGGACGTTTCTCACTTCCTACATAATGTGACGTAGGGATTAGTTCAGTAACTCCCCCTGCTGGTCTTCAACCCTGCCCATGCTAGCCCATGATGTGTTCGCTCCGCCCCTCTTCAGCCGCCAGGAAGCAGTAACAAGGAAGTCAACGGCTTCCTTGTTACTGTTGCTGAAGCCTAAGCTGTCAATCATCTCAGCTACGGGGGTGGAGTGATGGGCGGAGCCATCAGCTGCTCAGCTTCCTGAAGGGCCTGCCCATTTTGACAAGCTAGTCTCAGAAGAGGGAAAATAAGGGGCAAATAAAGGGTGGAGGGGAAGCTGTAGCGCTCTAGTTAAGGCTAATTTTTTTCAAACCATGGCTCTGACAGTTTATTTAGGTATCAAAGAATTGTTTCAGATTGGGAATAAAGTGCATAATATGTTTCCTTCAAGTCAACATCAAGCCAGTAGAAATATTCTTTTGATTGACAAAAATTGTTTAAAACCGATATTTTCAATGACGATATGATATCACAATCTACATTATTGATGATAGCACACTAACAAACTAAACTGGTGAATCTAATGTGGTAAATAGATTTAAGGGCTGTAACTGTGTCATACAGAACACACAAACCAAAGATTCAGAACTGGTATACCCAACATCAGTAAAACTTACATCATAAACAGAGTCTTTCCCAGGAGAGGAGTGAGTAGCTGACTCAGTGGGGGAGTGCGAGGGCTGCACCACATCTGGCAAGTTAGTGTATCCATTATGGCTCCTCTTCTCTGGGGTCTTTTGAGTACAATAAACACACACATATAATTCCATATTATGGAATTATGAAATCCCAGACATAAGTCTAGGCCAATACACTCAATAACTTTTTCAAGGGATGAGGTGCTTGGCAGGGTACATAGTAACAATAATGGCAGCAGTCAATACTGAGAGTTCAAGCCAGTCGTCTTATCTCATTAATTTGCTACCATTGTCTGCATGTGGCTAAAAATACGTATTTTGAATTTAGTTCTGCTGTCCGTTACAGTAAATGGCTTGAAGGATTTTATCGACTAGCTTGGGTTCTAGCTGACAAATACAGCCAAAATGTCTCAGCAGATGTCTCAAACTTCTTTTAGCCTTCAATTTCTGTACATCTCACATGTGGGGGGTGGCTTGGGGCCAATAAACAAAAAGAAAAACAGAAAACTTCTGAAACTTAAAACTCACCTACAAAAAATCTCCAACCCCGAAACCAGTCTCTTTTGAACTGGGTCAATGATTTTAAGAATCATTCATGGGGAACTAATCTCCACATATTAGACAGTCCCAAAGGGAGCAAGGATGGCAAGGATCCACAAGTTCATGACAGAAGTATTAAAGGAGTGGACAGGTTCCGATGTCTTCCCTGATGAGAACATCTACCCTAGTGTCTTGCTCTAGACAAAGAAAACTCCAGTGCATGCTCCAGGTTTGCTTTGAGTGTACAACAGGAACAGGTCCCGCTAAGGTGGTCCAGAAATCACAGAGTAAAGTACAAAGGAACTACCATAAAAGGTGTACCAGGACCTCAGTACAGCATTAGCTAAAAAAGTAAGCTGCACTCAACAACATCAAAGAAGAATGTCCAGTTCCAACAGCAGTACCCCACCTACCAAATATACCAGTAGTTAATCACCTACCATCTTTTTTTTTTTCCCCCATCATCATTAACTTTGGATTCCAACTGATTTTAGACTTAGTGTAATGCTCACTATATGCATGTATGTATGTATCAAACAAAGCAACAAACAAGCCTGCCAATAGAATGAAACAAAAGCATTTATATTACTGCTTCTTAATAATTCTGCCTCGTACGGAGTTGATGTGTCCTTGAAATCACGATGCATTTTAAACATCAAGTGAGATGACTCACTCTCTGCACCAGCATGGTCTGATCCCCATATCCTCCAGCTTGCTCTCCTTCTCCATCCTCACCCTCATCTTCATGAACCACCATGGTGTTGACTGAATCAGTGTCTGCATCCCTGTGACTGAAATAAAAACGGATAATAGAAGTTGGATGTCATGCAAGCTTTGTTATGAAAATGACTAAAAGAATTAAACTATTTAAAAGATGTTTAACAAAAACAACATATTGCTTTCTAACATATCCGTATTATAAAAGTCCAAATTAAGGTTTTTTGTTCCCCTATACTAATCGGAGTTAAATCAGCCAATTTGGAGTCTGAATACAATAATAGTAATTGTTCCATGACAACACTGAAAATGCACAATATGAGCATATATGGGTTAGTGTCACTGGCTTCACTGGAACAAGTTACTGTGTTGTCATCTCTCCTCGTGTTATAATTTCAAACTGATTCAGGGGTACTGTTGATTTGCAATAGTTTATGCAAGCATGGAAATATGTGGCAGCATATATTACCAATTGCCAGCCTGTTCTCTGATCAGTTTAAAGATGTGTGTGGTTTTGTCATAAGACTACTCTTAACTACAAAAGCCTCAGTAGAAGATGTCTGTTCTGATGTACTAATGCTGTTCTATCTGATGTAAAACAAGGATTAGAAGCAATGGTAGATTACGGGCCCAAGTAATTAATTTAAAAAAAATAAAAATAAAATAACTTTGATTGAAACATCCCCACTCAGCATTTTGTTGTGTCAGCATTACCGATCAGTTGGGCTTTCTTCCTCCTCAGCTCCCTCCCCACTTTCACTTTCTTCACTACTTTCGCTGCTCTCTGAAGAGGAGGAGTAATCGTTGGCCTTGACCGGGGGCCTTGGTGGCTCCTCAGCACGCTCCTTGGCAAAGAGGCCATGGTCCTGAACACACATACACCATTGTTTATAAAGCATTAAAATGACTTTAACGTAATTACCAAAGCAATATAAGAAAAGGAAAAAAAAGACTCCAACACTTTAGAGATTAATGCAACTTAAACTAAAATAAACCAAAACACATTTGACAGTTAAGTCCATCGAGTGGATGAGCTCAAAAACAGTTCCAAGTGATTCACAACAGTGTGGGGTGTCCAAAAACACAATGAATGCAAAATACACTAAAAGGTTTGATTAGAAATAAAAGTACGTATTCAAAGACAAAACATGATTAACCCAACGTATGGCGACAGGGAGAGCATGCTTATCATTTAGAGTCAAAGAACTGAAATACAAATTCATGCATGAAAACAAAGCATCAACACAAGAAGACTTTTACTAACCTCCCCTATAGCTCTCTTGTAACTCTGCACATTTGAGGTAAATTCAACAAACAGGGATTTAAGAAGAGGAGATACATAAGGAGTAATAGCAGTGGTGCCTGAAATATTAAGTAAGCCCATTTCAGACATGAAATATATATTGATGGCTTTATTGGTCTGACAGTAGTCAGTCATGCAGACATTTTTCATAATAAATAAATGATTTTCACTGCTTATTATTGGCTTCTGACAGTTGTACTTGTTGTCATCTAAAGAACTGTATTCCCCTTCTCATGGGTTCACTGCCTGTGTGGTCAGCATTTGCTAAGAGAAAGATGCAGATGGATCCAAAAATTAATGTGCATTCAGCAGTTATGCTTCCTGTTCATTTAGCACAAGCAAGTAAGTTGAACCACAACAAAAAGGGGAGAAGGAAAAGTTGAGACACTGCGTTAATTACATATTAATAATGTGATCTCTCAGACAACTCTAAAAGCAGATTACATGCCAATTGAGACTGAACACTAATATGCATGTCTGTTAACACGACTGCATACAAAAAAAACTTGTACAATAATAAAAGTCCCACATCAATACTAGTGAGACTACCAGAAACGGCAACATGTCTGAAAGGGGCTTTATTGTGTAGATAACACTTTTGAGTTAGTTTGGAACGTGTGTAGTCGAGATCAAAATAAGTAGAAAAACAAGTTAGTTTCATTTTTACTAAAGCTGCTTATCTGTGGCATGCACCTCTTCAGTAAAGTTAATGCTATAGTTGTTTGAAAGAATCACTTACAGCAGGGCGTCCGGGGCGGGAAGAGGTACGAGACTCCCCTGGTTTGTGACGACTTTCATGGGAGAGAATGGGAGAATCCATTTTGGATGAACCTGAAAGGAAAAACAATGACAATATATAGAGTGCAATTATAACTCAACAATAAAAACGTACTGTAAATAGTCTGCTCAGTGTTGGGGAGGCAGGGACTCACTGAGGATGCGATGCCTCTCCAGAGAGCCAGTTTGGGGCAGATTGGTTAATATACTTATGCTGTCTCCTCTCTCCCAGCGATCATTGCGGCTGAGATCTGGATTGCTGCCATAAGGATACAACGATTTCAAGTTGTCATTTCTACTAAGCATCAATTAAAAACTATTAATTGAAGGAAATAACTGATCAAAGCATTTGGCTGTGTTCATTACCTGGCTCTTACTGGATGCCTAATACCAGAAGTTAGGTTGGTGTTAAGAGCTGTGGCAATAGACGCAGTCCTCTGGGGGATCTAAGGACAGTAACAAGATACATTTACACTTTTCAGTAGTCTTCGATAACAATAACTTAGCAAAAAGTACCAAAATGCTTTTGTTTGTACTTGTGTATTGATATGAAAGTAATCTTGTAGATAAATGAGGTGATATTTTGGTTTGTACAGTTTCAAAATCAACAACTGGATGTTACCTTGGGTGGAAGCTCGACATCTGGCAGGCGGATCCAGGGGCCACGATCCTCCCTGATTTGATGCAACAGTGGTGCTGGGGTTTCAGATGTGGGGTCTGAGTTCTGACGTACAAGCTCTCTGGAATGGATGGGGCGGGGTGTGGGGGTGAGGGAGGGATCCTGGGTGGGGAAGGCGGACATATTCTTAGTGGGCTGGTCACAGAGGGACTGAGAGCGAGGGACAGGGGCAGCATAAGGCTTCAGTGGAACCAAGTGAGCCATCTGGAACTGCAGAGGACAAGAGGAGCAGCAGCAGTGCACCAGGAGGAAGGAGTAGCCGAGTGGAAGGCACAGCAAGCAGGATTGTCAAGGAAGCGGGCCAAGAGCAGAAGAATGCATAAATGTGTTTGTGTAGCAACGTGTTTTTTTGCATGTAGGACCAGAATGGAAAAGGAAAGAAGAGAAAAGAAAAGAGTGCATGAATAAGGTAGCACAGACTACCAAGGGTAAAGCAGCTAGAGTTAGGGGCAGAACAGCAAAGTTGCTGCATATTCTGATGATTTGAACTTCAAACTTTTGAAAACACCCACCTTGCCCTGCCCCCCTTGGGGTTCTACTGGCCTCTGCATCGGTGGGGTCTGCGCAGACTGGACTCCCGACTGGCTGATAGAGTCAGAGCGTGACTGAATGGCAGTGTCAGAGACAGTGGTGCAGATTTTAGGTGAACCTTGTCTGTTGAGCTTACTTCGCTCCTCCACCTGGAATAAGGACAGCAAAAGAGGGAATTACTCTGTAGTTTACAGACGGTTGACTATGAGATAACTTCAAAAGTAGGATACACTGCTACCTCACGGGCCCAAGTAGGTTTGTTGTTAGGCTCCAGGTTTTTGTTATAGTGGTAAAGCTGGGGCTTCTTTTCTTGCTGCTGTTGCAGAGACACCAGGTAAGCATGCTCCTGCTGCAGCTGTCTCTGCAGTCGCTCTGACTGACGCTGCTCCTCAAGCTGCTTGCGCTTATATTCCTGAGCAAAGATACGCACCACATTCAAAATGCAGATCGTTTCATATATCATTCATCATGTAAACAAGAACATTTGCAAACATTAAAACTTCAAATTGTGCAGAGGTTTGCATATTCAGCAGTTCAACACCTATAATCACAAGATGAAAAATGTTTTGGACTTTGTAAAAACAAAATATTCTGATTTTAGTACAGGTATAAACCTGTTTACGGAGAAAATATTAATCATATTTGTTGCTCAACCTTTCTGTGTGAGATGATAAAACTAAGGCGAGTCAGTAAGCTGGTTTATAGGATTTTCATTTTATGGTTGTAGACATGGATCTCTAAGCCCTTTGATAGTCACTATTCACAGGCTGCAATATCAAAGCTTTAAGTTAAATGTGGTTTTCAATGAAGATTCAACTTCAATCGATTCGTTTTATTTTTAATAGCTGGGTTAAGATCAAATAATTGTCGAGGTGCCTTATATAATGTTACACTCTTACTTAGAGGAGATTTAATCAATTTTATGTACTGATTTACAATTTATGAATACAGAAAAATAATTTCAATTTTTTGGGTAGATGATGCTCTCTTTGTATTCAATCTATTAGAGTTTGGGTACTGTTCATACAGTAAATGGGCACCTGACTAAATGCTTGCATGTAGCCAAAACTTGTGACCTATGCATTCCTGTTTTCACACACCACAGCATTTGCAAGCATAGCTCAGACCCTTATGTTCCTTTCATACCATCATATGACCTCCGTATCTTAAAATGTAATTATTCTCCAATAAAATACAAACACAAGAAAACTTATTGCATTTTACGTTTAACAAGTTTTTCTTATTAATCAAGCTGTGTACTGTATGTGAGGGGACACTTCATGCAGCTGCAACTAAAAGCTACCCAGTGCTTGCTCTCAATTTATAACTTAGTTTTCAAACAACTTTTTTAATTGCATTATTTATGGTTTATCAACTACAACTAATGAAAGGCACTTGCTGTGAAGCACCTATAGGAAGCTATTAGGCATGTATTAGCAGACTTAATCAAAATAGCAGAGGAGAATGAGAGTTCATTACTTGTAGATGCATCCCAGGTGTGAGCCAACAGGAAGATGACTAACATCTACTGTGCACAATGTCTATATCAAAGCAGTGTTCCAACATTTTTCTTCAGGCTTACAGCTCAAACCATCTTGCTAATTGCTTTTGAACAAAGCACGAGTCCACTAAAACTCCAGCATGGGCACTGTCCTGATGTTGACCCTGTAAAATAGGTCCATGTGAAGGCATGCATACACACAGGAATCATGTAGGCATGTCCAACTACCTCATGCATACAGTCGTCAGGTTTGGGTTGATGATGCCTCTACATAAAATAATAAGCCACATCTTAACTACACAGGAGTAAGTTTAAAAAAAAAAAAGATGCCAGGAATTAGGCAAGTGCACACTTCAATGGAAGGAAGATTCACTTATATACTGGAATCTGGCAAAACTCCCTGAAAATCTAGGTCACAGCATTCCTTTTATGCAATATGTGAGCTGCTCTGACAAATGTATGCTCAACATTTAAGATGAAACACATCTACTCTTTCAATTACAAATTCAATTCAAACTTCTACAACATTCTTCTAGAAATTTTAATCTCAGCTAATTTATTCTAAAATAATCTACCCAAAAACAATAATTACATGATGTTAGTTTGTTTTTGAATGAAAACAGAAGCCAGCCAAAATTGACATTTGAAAATTATTCCAGTGCTTATTGATTAATCTCCTTTATTGATAAATTGATATAATAAAGTGAAAGACCTGCAAGCAAAACAAAAAAACATTAAGAGCTGATAAAGAATGGTTACCATAAGCAGAGCTTGCTCCTGAAGCAGCTTCTGCTGAAGAATTTCTAATTGCCGCTGTTCTTCTTCCAACTTATGTCTAATAAACTCCTGCAGAAGGGTAAGAAGGCAGGGTAAAAGATTAGAGAAATAGAGTATGGATTAAAAATTTTTTTTTTTTCAAGATTCAATTATTTGTAGCAAGACAACAGATACTAAGTTTATTCACATAAAGTGGCAAAGCAGCAGAAACATGAAAGCACTATTCGCACTAGAGAGAAGTGGAATTTTGATCATTTACCAGATGTAGACTAATTCAAATGTTTATTATCAAACTGTGACTGTTGTGAGGTATCAGGCTAAAATATATACAGTATGTAGCGATAAAAAGTAATGATACCCTGATGCCACTGAGGCAGACGGAAATGGAGCCCAAGAGATGTAGAGAGCTCACCCACAGAAAAATCATCTCTGAGTAAATACACTAATTTAGATCCTTGCTGCTATGGCAACCTACTCATGGAATTTCACCACCAGAGCAACTTGCACTGTGCTGCTGGTAGACACACCCGTACTTCACAGTGACTGGCTGATTGCAGCTCTGCGCCTCTCATGGTTGGTTACCTGCTCCCTCTCTGCCATCCTTCTATCTTCCTCCCGCCTCATATCGTCAAGTCTCCGATGAGGACCTTTTTCTTGCTGCCTCACCATCTCTCGCTCTTTTCTCTGTTGCTGGGAGAAAGGGGTGACAGGAAAAAGAGAAATGAGCATAGCAGCTAGGACTGCAGAGTGGAACTAGTCTGCTTGTGAGCCAATTCTCCCCTGCAAAGAGCTGGATAAAAATGGAGATGGGGAGAAGGAATGAAGGACAGAAAATAGAAGCAGGAAGACATTTCCATAAACAAATACAAACCTGTATCCAGATTATCTTTTGAGTGTGCGGCTAATTCAAAGTTAGTAGCAGTTTCTCACTTTTGAGAGTAAACAGTATTTACCTACTTATATATAAATCTCACACACACTTTTTTTTTTCCTTTGTGGAGAAAAAAAAAAAGACCCCTAACTTGGCACAAAATGCTATTCTCGATAATTCAGTTGTTATCATGACTTCATTGTTGGGGAAAAAAGGTCCAAACACGACAGAGCAGGAAGTGGAGGTATATAAAGCTAGCACCATGTCCCTGAAGTGAAAATACCAATTTCAAATATCCCATATCTCCTCAAAAATGTCACATCTGCTTACACTTAGCATGCAGTCCACCAATTATTAGCAGGGTAATGTAGACATGTCTTAAATTCTCCGAGCAGGATACGTTTTATTTGTATAAATGTCTAACGTAACATTCTACCATTGGCATAATCAAATGTCAACTTGAAATCAAATAAAGATAAAGATGACATGTTTTACAGTGGATACACATTCAGGGAGTGTGCATATCAACACTTTGTCAGCCACTATAATATTCAACTAATACATGTAAAGTGAAAGGTTTTCATGGGCAAAACGTTGTTGGTGAGTGTATTTAAATATAAAACAAATAAAAGAAAATCATTTTCTTTTAAAAAAGGGGATTTACATTTCATGAGTGATCCAGATCTAGGATTATTATTTGTATCGGCATCAACTTTTTACCTGTGAATGTCTAATATACATCAAATACTTCCAGCTACTGTACGAAAACAAGTGTATTGATGTTATATATATTACATTAATCAAATAAACAGATACGGCCTCCGGGTTGGTTCAAACTGCTCGACCTTAATACGGGGACATTAGTGGTGTTAATCTAGAGAAAGTCTGAAAGTTGAGCC
>JAOXYM010000016.1:7397975-7410055 GCA_028567055.1 Leptatherina wallacei | reverse complement strand
ACTAAAAGTGACTTGTAACTTGACTTAGACTTGAACCAATAGACTTTAGACTTGACTTGGACTTGCAAAAAAGGATTATTCATTTTGGGCTCATTACCCAAACAATGAAGAGCATTTATGGACTGGAATTAAAAAGGAGGGAGAGAAAAAACACTGAACACTGAAGTCTGAATGATGTGGGACCATAAACTTCACTGAGGGATTTTTTTAATAAGTAGCAGCAAAAGAACAAGGAGGAAAAACAAAGCCTTGGTCAAAAAAATTACAAATCAGTTTGAAATATTTCAGTGTCAGTAGACACTCTGTCATCTTATATGAAACAGCTGCTACAAATGCATCAAAACTGTTCTGAAGCATATCAGCAGCTTTGTAAATTTGCAAATTATCCAGTAATTTCTTGTACAATCAGCATCATTTCCCTTCAATGCTGTTCTTTTCAAGTGCTTTCTCTATGTAATTAGCCCTGTTATTGTTACACTGCATTTATGAGCCATGTTACAGCACTAGAACACTACCATTATTGTGCTGTATTTTCAGAATGGATTGGGAAGTGGATTTGGCGGCAGTCCAAGGCAAAGACTTTGGTGGTTCAAGCTCTGGCTACAGGAACTGGCAACAGGGGCAAAGGCAGTAACTGGAGAAGGCTTACTTCTAGCCCCCCTCAACTCAACAAAAATGGAATTTTCCTCAGTGAGAGTGGTGTCCTAGTACCTCAGGTATAGGTCTATGACATTTGTCTTTATTCGCCTAACTGTAGATCAGCAATGCCTGCTTTCTTGGAGTCTATGGATGGACTCGGTTGTCCTGCTTGGAGACGTCAATGTTTATGTGGGCAATGATAGTGAAACCTGAAGGGGTGTAAATGGGAGGAACAGCCAGCTGGACCGAGGAGGTGTTTTATTGTTAGCCTTTTGTGCTAGTCACGGTTTGTTCCCAACAAACACTATGATGAAGAATAGAAGTGTTTGAGTGCACTTTGTCAGTGATGTTGAAAGGTTGTCAATGTAGTGAGTCCCTGGGACCCACAGGTGGTGATTTGAGTGAGTCCCTGGAAAATTCAATGGGTCCCCATTTTAAAAAGGGCATTTCTTTCCATTTTCTTACATTCTTCTATTTCTTCATAACAAAATTGAGACCACCATTCAAAGTCATTACCGCCAGTGGAGCTGTGTTGTTTTCGTCAACGATGACGAAGACTAAATTATTTCGTTGACAACCCTTTTTTTTCCTCATGACAATAAAGGGACGGTGACGCAAAACGTTTCTCTTTAATGATGAAAACATGACGAGATGCGCGTGAAGTTTCATTGAGGAGACGAGACTGGACGAAAATGTTAGTGGGTGGTTTGTCAGACATTTAGAATCTGAGATTTTTGCCTGTTGTGCTGTAATCTGTCCATCAAAAGTTGCACCCACTCCTTGTTTGGCCACGCCCACCACCTGCATGCAGCGCACTGCACAACACACCTGCGGTCAGTCAGTCACACACAGACAGACACGCAGAGTTGAGTTGATTGATTTATTGATGGAGCATGGGTACATGCAGCGTCAACATAGGGTTTGTTGTTGGGAAACGGTGAGATGATTTATGGACGTACTTTCAATAAAATCCATCAGAAAGAAAAACAGAATGCGTTGTAGAGACGGTTGTAAATGTGCCAGCATTTACAAGCAATGAAGTCCAGAATGGCAGCCCATTTACAGCTAAAATAAAATTATAAATCAAATACTGCTTTATAAAAAGGAAGTAGGCTAAAACAGCACCTGTAGCCTTGTTTGCCACCGAAACTAACTAAATCTGAACTTCAATTTGCACAGCCTGAATAATAAGCCTGAAGTAACCACATGGCAACGGAGCAACATGGCAAAAGTTACGTTATATAAACGCAAGAATATTTATTCGGTCATGATGACCATCTGTTGCAGCGCATAGCCCATTGTCTCTCTGCTGCAGCATCAGCGCAACCCGTTCCACCTAATCTGAGAACGTAAGGAAACTGTAAATAGAATTCGCGACAGCAAAAAAATATACAAAAATTATTATTTTGTCTCGGTTCTTTACATGTGCTACTAAATGTTAGGATTATTTTTTAATAAAAACTCAGTTATTGGAAAAGTCAGTGAGTCAGTGAGTAGCAAAGCTTCATGATTTTATTTCAGTTATTAAATGTGCAAATTTCAATTGTCAAAAGACCCATACTTTTTTTTTTCCTGTTTTTTTTCCCCAACTAAAACTGACGAAAACTAGACTAAAACCTTTTTGATTTATCAACTAAAACTTTCACATATCGAAATGACTAAAAGTGACTAAAACTAATATGTATTTTTGTCAAAAAGACTTAAGACTAAAACTCAAACGCCTGCCAAAAACAACACTGCAACGGAGTATGTTTTATCTATTTCATTACAGCACATCCCCTAAACATTAAAACAGACACAAATGAGCCCATCATCGAGGAGTAGAAACTTGAGTTTACTTATTATGAAGTTTGTATCTTTCATTGTTGAATTGAAATCCATGGTGACTGGCTAGTTGTTTTGGTAGCAGCTAAACTAGTATGTTACGATATTGTGTGTACAGGGATCACATCTGTGCATCTTTGCGCAGATGACACAGCGCTTGTCTGGTCTGCTGAAAAAGTTTGTTTTGCTAGTTACTGGGATTCTAAACACAAGTTGTTGTTCACAGTGCATCGTTTTTCATGGGAAAATTAGGTGCTTCCCCAGGACGCATTGATAGTGAGTTTACTGTGTCCTTTCAGATTTTAATGCACCAGGGACAAAGGACACGCACCTAGCAACATCACTGCTTGGAACCAGGTCATTGTAAGCCGCAGGTTGTCGACTGTAATTTTATCATCGAATCTATATCCATGTTTTGGACATTTGTGTTAACAGAGCTAAGCTGTCAATTTTGTGAATTGAATCAGGTGGTGGAGCAAATGCTGGACAGATTCAGTGCCCCCAAACATCTGCTTATGGTGTGATGCGAACAATATGACCACAGAGATCTTTAACTCTCATCTTCAACAGAGCTCCTCCAACGTGCCAAGGAAAACAGGAAACACTGAGTCTGAATGGGATGTGTTCCATAACGTTTTTGGTGCTTATTGTGACAGAACTCCTCTGATCCGGATAATGGACCCTTGAAAAGAAGGAAGCAATCAGATTGAAAGAAGAATCCTACAGAGCTTGGTTAGCTTGAAGGACTCCAGAGCCATCTAACAATTACCAATAGGCCATGAAGGATGCGGCTCAAGCAGTTGCAGAAACAAAAACTGGAGTGTTAGAGTTGTTTAAGTGAGACCATGAAATATGGCTTTGTGTTGGCTTCAGAGATTCTGACCAACTGTACTGTGCCAACAGTTTACTGGTTGTGCTGTTTATCTCAACAGGGCATGTAGCTCAGCAGTGGAAGAAATAGTCTGAGGAATTCCTGAGCCTAAGTGATACACCTTCTATTATGGACACAGAGGCAAGGGCATTCACAAGGGACTCCATCACCAGAACTAAGACAGTTTATGTAGCTCAACACAGAAAGGCAGAATGGCACTCACCATTTCTTGGATTTAAGTTTTGGAGGGGGGTTCCTAGGAATCAGAAAGAGGGCCCTCATTGGGTGCATGTCGCACAAAGCTACAGAAATAAAGAAGATTAGGAGAGTTAAATCCTACCCATGCTGAGAGCTTGTTAACAAATGAAAGGTATACAAGAATAAATTTGATGTAAGACTATTCTCCCCTTGCCTAGTTTGTAAATAATCTTAGACACCGTTACACATGTTTTCTTTTCCCCCCCTTTTTTGCATTCTGAAACATGGATATAGCTGTTGTTATCCAATCTTTACTGGTGCCTCAGGCTTATTGTTACACTGAATGCAAGAGCAAGGACTGTGAGTCATTGTGTTCCCAGCGTAGGTAGGTAGCTAAACCTGACTGGTTAGCTTTAGAGTTTCACAGTAAATAGGCTTTTGTAACACAGTCTTTTGGACATATGCAACGTGACTGAGACTACCAAAGGCAAGGGGATTTTTTCATTTTACCATTTAAAAAAGAACAATGTCAAACAAATAAGAATCACAGATAAACTGGTAACATGTACTAATTTCAAGAACACACTGATGGGATGTTGGCAGCCGTGGCAATGTACAGTCAGCAGAAAGGATCCAGTACAGAGTTACAGACTGAAGTCTAATGTACTGTTTTACAACATTCCTGAAGTGAGCATGTATGGTATGTTTGATTAAGCTTTTTAGCTGATAAGCTGTATTGATATTTCTAAAAGTCTGTATTAATGCGATTAGATTTTATTCACTATACTGACCATTTAGTGAAAATAAACAGAGGTATAATATCTGATGCAGTGAAAAGAATTCTCAAGAGAAGCTTAATAATTCATAGGTTTAAAAACAAGCTAAAAATAAAACATGTCACCATAAGGTTGGTGGATTGTATGACAGCTAATGCCATTTCTTGCCCTGCAAGGGTCATAAAACTCCTACTGTAAACAGGTATAGTGATAGCTTTCAATGAAACAGTAAATCAAAACACTGATTAAAATCTAATCATTGATAATATTATCAGTACAGACATGATGAGGGTTAGTATGACAAACTGTAGTTATAAAAAGGAGCAAAGACACGCAAGTAAGAAAAGATTCAGAGCAGCAACTGATGATGCTTGATCACCACTAAAATTAATAAATGTGACAAATCTAAAGCATGTATGGTGTTGTAGCATGTACAAAGTTATCCAACAGCAAAATGAGTCTTGACATGGCTTATTTAGCCTAGCAATGCTCAGAAAAGCACAAGTTATACAGTTAGTAGACAACTTAACATTTTAATAAAGCTGGCTAATTAGTTTTTTTTTTTTTCTCAAATCTAGGAAACAGACCACCTCAATTGTTCTCAGCACTACCATCAAAAAATAATCTAAAAAACAAATACTAATTCACTCTATAAACCTACTTCACTAAATCAGACTGATGGAGCAAGTAAGTACACGCTGCATAATTTATAACAGCACACCAACACCAGCTTGACAGTTGGCCTGTACACCATGCTGCACGTCACTCACAGCAGTACTCTATAGGAGCTCTGTGGTTTCCATCTATGATGTAAAAGAGGCCCTCCAGAACATTGACATTTTTTAAATAATGTTAATAAAAACAATTATCATTACAAACTTATATTTCATTACTAACCATAGACTACACAAACTCTGAACTAAAACATGCCATCCACAAACATGCAGTAGGTTCAGCAAATATTTTGAGACAGACACAAATTTTGTCATTTTAGCCATATTCAAAAACAGTCAAGATATGATATAATAAATGTTTGCTTGTTAAGGTACACACTTTCAGCTTTATAAAATCACTAGAATTAGTTATCATAGCTCTTTAATGTGGAGCAGTCCGTTTCTAAATCTCATGTATAGCTGGACGATCCACCAAAGACCTTTCATTGACAGGTGGGGGCTCATCATTATTTCATCATCAATAATGCAGCTAAAAGGTCTGGATTAGATTATAAGTGTGACATTTATTGTTAGAAAACATACTGCGAGTACATGAAATTTAAAGAGCTCTCAACACAAATGAAACAAGACTTTTTGGAGGCAAAAAAAGAAAAAGTCAATCTAATAGATTTTTGGAAAATACAAAATATTGGGGAAAAAGGCCTGTACAACATCCATGATTGAAAAACACTCAGTGGGAGGTAAACAAACTCTAACATAATGAGAAGACTTCATGAGAGTAAACAGAGTTCACCACAAGGTGATAACCACTTTGAATCCTCAAGGATAGAAATGCAGTATAAGTCAAGAACATTTAAAAAACTTCTTGAAAAATCTGAGCAGCAGTTTTGGAGCATCATTCTTTGGACAGATGAAACTCAGATCATTCAATACAAAGAGAAGGCTTTTAACAGCTTATGATGGAAAGCATACATCACTTGTAAAACACATGGAGGCAGAGTGATAGTATTAGCATGAATGGCTTCCCATGGCACTGAGTCACTTTTGCTGATTGATGATGTGACAGAAGGCAAAAGCAGCCAGACGACTTCTGAAGTGTACAAGAATATACTGTCAGCTTAGATTCAGACCATAGCAGAAAAGTCGATTTGGCAGCATTTTTAAAGAACAGATGGATAATGACCCAAAACATACTGTGAAGCAACTCTGGAGTTTTTGAAGGTGACCAAGAGGAATATCCAGCAGTGGCAGAGTCAGTCACCTGATCTAAACCTGATAGAGTGATATTCTACCTGCTGCAGATAAAACTAAAAGTAGAAAGCCCCAAAGAAAAAAAGCTGCAACAAACTCTAAACAAGCATTTCAAAGAGGAAACCTCTTTGATGTTCGATTTCGATTTCTGTCTGACAATCAAAAGAAGAAAAGGATTCTTAAATTCTTAAAAATGAACAAAATAAATAAATAATCATATCATGGTAATGGTCATTTGTCTAATTTGAGAATTGGACAAAATAGACGTGTGTGTGTGTGTGTGTGTGTGTGTGTGTGTGTGTGTGTGTGTGTAAAATATTTACAGTTCCCATGACATTTTTGTTCATCTTCTTGAATTAAAGTTCATTTCTGAACTTTATTTACCTCGCCAAAGGTGCCATGGTTATGTTTTCAGCGTTTGTTCGTCAGTTAGCAACATAAATTTTAAAAAGTTATGGACAGAATTTGATAACATTTTCAGGAAATGTCAGAAATGGAACAAGTGATTACATTTCGGGGGTGACTTAGATCACCGCCTGGATTTAGGAATTTTTTGAAAGATTCTTTACTATGGGGAGATGGGGATAATTTTGCCATTACAGCTTCTAACTCAACAGATAATGCCCAGAATCATTGGCAAAAAAAGAAGAAGATTACAGGATGACATGGTAGATGTTATAATCAGACATTGTTTGACCCAGATCTGTTGATATACTAAATCTGCATAAACTGAAATAATTGTTTATTCATCCAAATAAAATAAAATGAATGATAGCAAAGTTAAAACCTTGCTTGCAAGACTGTACTCGCATCATTTTGAAAACACGCGAACATAGTACGAATGTAGGGGATACATTAGGGTCAACCAGTGGCAACGAAATTCTTTAAGAAATTTTTAAATTTATCTAAACCTTAGTGGGATTTTCCCTTTTTTTTTGTGTCAAATCCCCAGGCAGACTAATTTTCCTAGAGACTAGAGAGAGATCTGTGCAATCAGCCTCCACATGCCAACTGCCAGCACACGACTACACTACCTTGATTACTGTGAGCCATCCGTCCATCTGAATACACAGACAACAAGGCTGCATATGCAAGACATTCATTCATGAGATCTTTAGAATTGGCTTTGACATTAAAATCATCTTGTGCCGAGTAGATACAGTAGAAATGCACAAGTCAACATCGAACAAATAAAGTAGGCATGCAAAGGACTGCAAGCACTTACGAGGAGCTCCCTCCGCCATCTCAATGGCTGTTATTCCCAAGGACCAAATATCACTCTGTAAGATAAACAACAGTTTTTTAGCTTTTTTTTTTTTTTAATTCTTACAGCATAGTGCACAAACACGTACACACAAACAGCACTGCTGCAATTACCCTGAAGTCATAGGTGGAGTCAGGGTTCTCATCGCAGGCAATGACCTCAGGTGCCATCCAGTAAGGAGTGCCAATGAAAGTATTCCTACGACCAACAGTCCTGTCCAGCTGAGCACTTACCCCAAAATCAACTGTGGAGAAATGGATCAGACGGGGGAAAGTGTGAGAATTCAAAGGGTAGCATAAAGCAGAACTACTTCAGAAAGAAAAAAGGAGAAAAAAAAAAGAAAAGTATTTTAATTCAACATACCAAGCTTGACCTCTGCGTTTTCTGTTAGCAGCACATTCTGGCCTTTGATGTCTCTGTGGATAACTTTATGGGCATGGAGGTGAGAAAGCCCCTGTTCATACACAAAGAAGTCAAACCTGGTCAGTAAGCAGTAACCTTCGCAGCATAGATGATTTGACAGCTGGGGCTATGATTTCCCACCCTAAGGATCTCTCTGCAAATGTAAGCAATCCAGTCCTCTTTCAGGGAGCTGCCTTTAGTGTTTTTCACCAGATCGGTCACTGACCCTGCTCCACAGAACTCCATCACCAGCTATGCACAGAATAATATACATTTAGTGAACACGATTCATGACAAATGCTCATATAATGCCATCAGAACATCAGGCAGCAGTGAAAACAGACCCAAAGTTGGTCATCGTGTCCTGGTGGACTCTTCTTGACAAAGGCACCATAATATGTGGCTATGTTGCGGTGGTGGCTGTACTTTTTCAGCATGTTGATTTCAGCTTTGATCTCCTCTTCTTCCTCCTCTGTTACATCCATCACCTTAATGGCAGCCAGCTGGCCTGTCTTCACATGACGGCCCTGATTGAAAAACAAAATGAATTACTGTTACGACGTTCAGTAAAGTTTGAAATGAACATTTTGCTCCATGTTTTTTTTTGTTTTTATTCAGATTCATCAAGAATCATCACTTGCTTCTTTACATTATTCACTTTCCATCCATCCCATTTATTTTTGCAAGACATTTAATATGGTCCCTAACAAAGAAATCCTGAATGATTCAGTTTTCCATAGTCATCAGTGTTTGCTCTGATGTAATGCAGGCATCATGGCTCACCTTGTACACCTGCCCATATGTCCCATTGCCAACAACCTCGACCAGCTCAAAGATCCCTGCTGGATCCTATGAGAGAAAGACATCAATTTGTCATACAACACACAGACAAAGTAGGGTTAGATTCATTTCTGCATAAAAATAACAAAATGAAAAGATAAAGTCCATGTTAAAGATTACTCCTGGACAGTTGTATTTAACTTGGTTTGCTTCTCTCCACATTAAATAAAACAAATTAAAAAATCTGTGCACTTGAAGCAGGCAATATTCTTATTGTTTTTTGTTTTCAAATGGGTGATGTTTGCTTTGTTTTTCTACAAATCCTCCGCATGTACACTTCAGTGGCGAGCATAAGTTGAGGTTGCAGATCATAAGGATTCACTCATGTTCCCTCATTTAAGAGTTGACTTTTCTATCTGAATTCCCACTAAACTGCACCTGCTCTTGTAAATGCTGCAATCTGGCCATAGTTATATTTTCACAAAGGCAGAATAAGAACAAGCCTAAAGACAAAATGTGCTGAGGTACTGATGAAAACCTAAAACAAGGCTTGTATACAGGTCACTGTGCCGTCATAAATTCAGAACATGAGTACAATTACTGAAAGTGAGCACAGCTGCAGCTTTGTAGACTCAAAAGCACCATCATAAAAACATGTGGCCCTCTTTAGAGCAGAAGCCAGAGATAACATCCAGAGAGAGGCAACCCTAATGGTTTCTCCTGTGTACATTAAAGCCAGTTTAAGTCTATATTTCAACTCCATATCCATCATGTAAACTCAGTCTTTCTAGCCACCCAAATGACTTAACATGGAAGAGAGACTCAGATACAATAAATACTGATAACAGTTTAATTTTACAAAAATGGATTCTGGCAACATAGACCAAACCAGAGCCTTTTCCTTGATTTGTTCATTTTATTTTTCAGTGCCCTGAACACATTTTTCACCAACACTAATAATGAGTAGGTTGCTTTGACTAAATTATGCAACCCCCCTCCCTCTAGAGACAAGGGAAAATGACAAGCAGTTCCACTTCCATGTAATTTCAATATGGCTTTAAGAAGATGTGTGGGTGGTGAGACTGCTGCTTTGGGTTTAGAATGTACACCATGACCTATCCTGCTTTCATCCATTTCCAATGTGGGGTTTTCTCCCTTCAACAGGGGAGGGGGGGGGGATTTACTTCAGGATGAGGAAGTTAAGTAAAAAAATTGAAGAAGAAAAAAAAGAGGCATATTTACTTGGAAAAGCTTTGGCATGAAAACAAGAGAAATGACCAAACATTTTATGCAGATGCACACAGCTCGTATTTTGACAAACATACAGCACACATTTTTAAGCATGTTATGTATGAGGACACAGAAAGGGAAGGAATTGTGACGTAAAATAGAAGGCAAGCAAATGACGGTATGGGTGGAAATAATGTAAAGACTGAGTGGGTGGCGAGGCAGAGGTGGTAGATTCACCCACGTCCAGCACAGAGAGTGGGATGAGAGAAACGAGCTGGAAGTAGGGGAAGGGTACAGTTATAGTCGAGCAGTAGCACCAGCAGCACACAGCATCTCAAATGAGAAAAAATTACCTAAAAACATAACAATAGCATCCCTGACACAATCCCTAACAGAGGAAAACCTCAGTGCACAATACAATTAGAAAAACAAAATGTCATGCTTTGATAAGTTGAGAATAAAAAGTAATATCAGTTCAAAAGACTCTAGTGAAGGTCCAAGAGGAAGTTGAAAATGCATTACCAGCACAGGTGTTAATTTAAGAGACACAGCAAGTCTTTCAGTCAAAGCTTTTATGAAAATTACAGCAACCATCTCTCTCACACTAAAATATCTCTGCTCAACACAACAAAACTGATGGAACTGGGACACCGTTGTCAGAGTTTATCTTGTTTTGTTGTCTTATTTCTCATAGGTTGTGAGAAAAATGCTTCACTCATCTTGATAAGCGACAGGTGTGTTGGAGGGAAACCAACAATGAAAAAGAATCGACGGACCAAAATGTTGTGAATAAAGATTCAGTGGTGATCGGGATAGTGTGCAGGAGTTATCACCTGTAATAAATGCTATTCTGCAGAATAATTTGATTTTATTCGGTGCCATTGGTGTATGAATTAAGTGTTTTTGCCTAAATGATTTGTTGATGCCTGTGTGCAGCCAAGTATTGTTACATAATACTACTGTGCTTCTGGATTTTGTTTCTTTAAAGATGCTGCAACTGAGCCAATAGTTTAGTAGAATAAAATGCACAACATGTACACTCAGTGGTGATACAATATTCAGTCCTGCCAATAATTGCACACTCTTCCAACATTTAACAGGTGATGGTAATGGACAAGATATGCTGGAAAGCACCGACAATGGCAGCTAAAAATTAGAATGGCAAATAGCAAATGTTTCATGATGCACATTAGTAAGAGTTTAAATGTTACACATAATTAATGTTGGGATATTACACTGGACTACATATGAAACCTTTTTATTAGTTTATGAGAAAATTCTCCATGGCATGATCAGTTTCCAAAGTCACAAGAACAATTTCACACTGGGGTGGCTGTTGGCCAAGCAGACTTTGGTGGTAAACCTCAAGATAAAAATAGATGCAAATCAAATTGATGCTGCTTGACAGGATTTTCTAATAATAATAATAATAATAATAATAATAATAATAATAATAATAATAATAATAAATAAATAATAATACATTTTTTAAAAAGTAAGTAATTCATTAGACAGCAAACATATTAGACTAGTTTGAGGATTTCCAGCCATGCCACCTCACCACCATTCAGCCGTGTTTGGTGGAAATCAAAGTAAAAAAACTACACAAAACTAATACTTCCCAGATCTACAGAGTAGAGGAAAAGAACTTTACTCCAGGTCAACCACGTACCTGCTAGGAGCATAACCATGCATTTATTCACTAATCAATAATACAAAAGTATCGAATTCAATTTTAAAATATTTCTAATGAATTGCAATATTGATATAATAGATTTTATTTCAATTTATACTGATTGTGTGAAGACCGCTTCTGGTCCAATTAATATGCAAGGATGTTCAAAAATTGAGGCTATACCATGCTACAGTTTTCTGACTTTTCATGGAATTACTGTTTTTATTTTATAGAGATGATATTTTTTTCTACATCAATATGGAAAGATTATGAATAGGAAAGCCAAACTACACCAGTATCATACTGAATTGTTATCTAAATACCAAACAATATCACAATAAATCTTTATATAATCTGAAAAGATAAACAGGTAGTTTGTCTGAAGTGGGTTTACATCAGCAAAAAATTACACAATGCTTCATGGTGGTTGTGGGGAGGGGGTTACATCAAGTAAAATCACAAAATGGAAAAAGAGAGTAATCCCCTGATTTTGTAC
>JAOXYM010000016.1:7376238-7397875 GCA_028567055.1 Leptatherina wallacei | reverse complement strand
GAGGGGGGGGGGGGGGGGGGGGTGGGGGGGATGGAACTTGTGAAAAAGCTGTGTGAAAAAGCAGTTGACAGAAGATACAGCTTCATTTAGAAATATACACTCGGAAAGATGAGTCAATTATTTTTCTTCCTTGTACAGTGTGGCACAATTTTACAGGAAAGTGGTGAAATAAGCCAGACAGATTTTCTAAGTCTAAAACCTTCAAAGGACACAAATGAAAACACTAAAGGAAAGAAAAGTCCATGACTTTGGTAAATCAAAAATACCAGATCAAAGAGTATTTTATTAATATTGCAATATGCACCTTAAGGCAAAATCATGAGTCTGGCGTTTTCTTTCCCTCTTTTTATGTTTACTTTCAATTAAAAAATTTCAGAGAGGGAATTTGGTTGATGAGCTGGAAAAATCATAAAGATATCTTTAGTGGACAACGGATTTTTAAAAAACACTGATGCCCACAACAAATAGGCCAAAGGGTGTTTATTGCATTTCAACTTTGTTGCGTGGGTGTACCGTAGTTGTGCTTGTGTTAGAAAAACATTCACATGACATAACATATAAAGAGTTTGTCTGCCACCATTTTACACGACTTAAGTGCTGCACACTTATCTTGAAATAATGATAATACTCACCCTCAGAGCTGCAAGGTCTATGTCATCCAGGCTTCGTGTGGGGGCGTTTTCAGACATAGCTGGCGAAACTTGTGACGTTAGCTAACAAGTTAGCCAGTTATTTGACCAGACGAACTTTGGGGGGGAAATCAAGTGGACGCAAACGAACTTATGACGGCTTAATCTAAAGGAAGCATGCAGTAAACTGGCTTTCCAGTGTGCCAAAACTGTTGCAGAAGACTACTTAGATTAGCAAATCCATCGCAGAGCTGCCACAGACGCACCCAGTTGGCTAGCTCACGTCAACTCTGGCCGAGAGCTATAGTGTTATCCGCAGTTGTTTTACAAAATCACCGCCTGCAAAATCTGACCAAAAGACTTTCAGTATGAAGCAAGATATTTAAACAAACTGTTAGCGTTGCCGTTACCGGCCATTAGTACCGAATTAACGACTGGCAGGTTTTAAATGCAATGCACCTCCACTGTTGTTGAACACCTTGCTGCGTTCATTTTGACAAGACGCCGCGTCTTTCCTGCTGTACAACATCCCAGCTAATGTTACATTTGATACACTGATACATGTCGAAGGAAAAAAAGGAAAAAATACCGGATAAGTCTAATGTCCCACCGGAACATTCCCTATTGTGCCGATAAAGTATAAAACAACATTTACGCCTATAAAGCGCAGTGCTTGTTTTTAAGGAGAACGCAACGTCTGATGTGATGGCGTCCGGGTCCGTCCGCACCGCACCAGAACCGATCGTCAGGCTGTCATCATTAGCCTTAAATGGATATGCTCTTGGAATATTGCTGTAGAATAAGAGTGGCTCGTTTAAAATATGTGTCTCTAATAAAAAAAACAGTTCGTTGCGGTTGCAGTTGTCAAACTTGTTACCACGATTTAAATATTCCCCATATTACTGCCAGAGCGTAAAGTAATCCGAATACCGACTCAGGTGTGTCCGATTTTTATAACCTTAACGAGCTAGCTGACGTAGCTAAGCTAGCACGCCAAACTGTCTTTTCCACAATAAACTTTCCCTCTTCATGCATTTTCTGTTGACAGTCGCGCCTAGTACTGCCAACCTTCCGGGGAAAACACGAGCAGGCAGACAGGCAGGCTTTATGTTCTCGCCAGCCACCGTAATACTTGTAGGCTGGAGCACTCCACTCTTTAAAGTTAAGCGTCACTGTCGTTCAGCGGCGTCCTATTTTCCCTAATTTACCGATATAATCCAACAGTGCACTATATCGTGCAGTTTCTACCTGCAGGCAAGAACGAAACTTGTTATATCGCCATGTTATGCTTCCCAAGTCCTCCCTCCCATTCCAGCCTTGATCGTCTTATGGGGTTGTACTGGCGATTGGCTGCACGCTACACTCCTCAAGTGTTTTCTGCGCTTGAAGAGGTACGGTGCTGCATCAGGGACAAATGACCTGAAAAATTACAATGGACCTCAACCTACGGGATTGTTTGTCTACTTCTGACTGCACATTTTCTGCATACCTGTCCTGCTCTGACCTTCCTGATCACTGAACATAGCCCATAAAGTTATACTACAAAATACTGCAGGATGATCGAAACAGTGCAGCCTTCTTCCGGACTTTTATCAGTAGCTACCAATGCAACCTCATCTTGGACTTCCTCTGCCATCCTATCTGTTTATAATTGCTATAGTTATTTATCCATTAAGCCATGCCAATTTTTTCTTCAGCAGATAATCATGCTTCTCAATAATGTATGATTCATTTCCTAAGCTGTTTGCTAAGATCAAAATAAAGGTTAAAGCAATATGCTGTATAATGCATTGGCCATAAGCTAAACATTTCAACATTCACATAGAACTTGATTTAATGTTTTTATGAAATCGTACAAATTTTATGATAAAAAAGGGACACTTTCAATTAGGATTAGTGGTACAATCACACTTTTAAAAAAATGTTGGGACACTGAATTGTAAATAATTGCCGAATACAATGATTTGAAAATCTCATCAACCAATAGTTTATTCACAATTGGACATAGAGAACATATCAAATGTTCAAACTAAGACAATTGACCTTTTTCTGAAAAATATTAGCCCATCTTGGATTTGATTGCTGTGACACATCTCAAAAAAAGTTAGGAACAGTCTGTAAACATCTTGGAACGGAGGAAACCAGTTGCTGGACCTTAGGGGGAGGAGAGTTGACCCTTTCAGGGAAGGCCTTGCAGACTTCATCAAGACAATTCTAAAATGCATACTGCATTTATTAAAACAGCATTGTTGTAAATGAAGCCAAGTTGTTAGATATAAAACGCGCACCTTAAGGAGGCAGAGCCTTTCAGCAGTCCAGACCTTTCCCAACTGAAAAAAAAACCCAACACTAGGTACATCATGAAACCCAAAATACAACAGAGAAGACCCAGGACTGTTGATCAGCTAGAATTTTATATCAGACAAAAATAAAACATTGTTTGAATGGGATAATATGCAAATATATAAAAACCATATACACTTCTAGGCATTGATGCTGCTTACATATGGCTTCTTTGCATAATAGAGCTTTATGGATTTTGTGATTTTCTGTATTTGTGGATTGTAAAGCAAACTGTGTTCATAGACAGTAATTTCTGGAAGTGTACCTGAGCCCATTCAGTGATTTCCATGACAGAATCCTGCATGTTTTTAAAGCAGTGCCACCTAAGGGCCTCAACATCACAGATATACAACACAGTTTTGTTGACTGTTGAACATCTGCCCATCTTTACTTCTCAGAGACTCTGCATTTCTAAGGTTCACTTTTAATACTTGATCAATTTAAATGGTAAATGGACTGTACTTGTATAGCGCTTTTCTAGTCACATGACCACTCAAAGCGCTTTGACACTACATATCACATTCACCCATACGCTCATACAGCACTTCTATTGGAAGATACTAAGTGCTTTTTAACCTATCACACACATTCATTCCCCAGTAGACACACCGGCAGGCAATTTGGGGTTCAGTGTCTTGCCCAAGGACACTTTGACATGTAGTCAGGGGAAGCCTGGATTCAATCCACCGACTTTCTGATTGGCAGACGACTGCTCTTCCTCCTGAGCTACAGCCGCCTGACCTGTTACACCACTTAACCTTAGATGCAACATGTTTTCTATTTCAAGGTACAGCTTATTCTTTTGTTGTCCACATCCCAACTATTTTGAGTCATACTGCTGCCAAAATGAAGACGGGTATTTTTTCAGGAACTAGTAAAATGTCTCATTTTAAACAATTGATATGTTCTCGGTTTTATTGTGAATCAAACATTGGCTTGATATTTACAAATAGTAGCAAACAGTCTTACATCACAACAAAACTTTTTTGGAATTAACATCAGTTTTTCCCGATTCAAGTTAGAACAAAGAATTGGATTATTGGGATGTATTTTGAAACTGTACAAATATGCTGTGTAATCTCAGGAAAAAAGAAAAAAACATGGTAAGGTTTTCCTTTTGGTTTGAGCAATAACACTGGCAGGAGGACATTGTTTTAAATTAAAATAAGCAGATATTAAGTTCTGTTGAAAAATAGACAAGTTTATTGAGGAAACAAGAAAAATACAACTTACAGTATTTTTTCATCATAACTGTACTTGCATGAGTAAGAATATTCAAGAACATTTTACCCCTGAGTGTTAGTGGCTCATATATGTAAATAGTAACCTCTGCAGATGTGCATACACATGGTTTTCACATAGTGACTGTTAGAGATAAAATACAACTAAAGTTTAGTAAGTAGTTAGTACTACATTCATTAAAATGTATAAGTAATGATAGTTGTTAGTATGGTAAAATTCACTTTGTGATTAAAACAGTGTTAGGATCATTTCTCTGTACAACAATATGTTTCTATTAATCCACAACAAATAACAAAACTTAAAGCATGTTGTCCATCTCGTGCTATGTGAAGAGAATAGCACCAGCTTCTATTATGCAGGGTCTTGGTGGCTTTTATTAGCTTCCAAAGGAAGTGTGAGTATTTTTTAAACCAGCAATGTGCACTTTCTAAACACAAATGACATACTAGCTCTACTTTCAAAGGTGCTTTGTGTAGAGTGAGGCAGTGTTCACATGGGGCAACTCTCATCATATTTACATATAAGCATGCACTGAAACCGGTTGTTGACCTGTGTCAAAAGCTTACACAACAGTCTCTACAATTTCATTTTTTTCATCGTCCTATAATTTTCATTTTTCAGGATTATGAACTTGTTTATCGCCATGTTTTGCACACATTAATGTATCATTCCAGGTCATGTGGTATCTGAAATATCAGATATATTTCAAATGTGTCAAACATAAGAATGTTGTTGTTTTGCCCAGGTGTATGAATGTATGAAGTCAAGTTACAGAAATTTCTTTTCTAGCTCGTTTTTGTCACTTTGGTTTTCTGTCACCTAGGTAACCCAAGTCTTGTTTCTTCATTCAGCAGGGGATACATGCTGCATGTTGTACAAAATTATTGTGTGATGTTGTAAATTGGTAAAAGAGATATTTTAAAAATGGAATAATTGCCTTTTTGCAACACCAAATGTTTCCAATACAAGACATTTACAGATTGACAAATAAAGTTATTGATTTTAAGTTTTTAAAAAAGCCGATTTCTTTTTAAAGAAGAAATTCAAATATAAACTGATGATGCCCACAAACTGGCACTTTCAGCAGTTATTAACTGTGTCAGACACATTGTGTCACTTCTCAGCTGGACCTCAGCAAATATCTCATGTCTGATCAAATATAACATAAGAGACACTTCATAACACCTACTCACGACATAGAAATAGCTGCACAATGCAGTGGTCAAATGGAATGTTCTGTTCTGAAGTGCTAACAACACAGTGAAATGATAATTCACTTGGTTGTCATGGTGACGTAAGGAATTGCAACAATTAACAGTATATCAACCTAGCACCCTTCAATTATCTTGTCCCCCTTTTTTCTTTCCCACTCACAATCCCTCAACATAAAAATATGAAAATGATTGCTTCCATTAAAAAAAATGGTCTGTCCTCTTATCAGCATATTACTTTCTGTTTTCCTGGGCACCATGCTGATTTAGTAAGTTATCCCTTGCATCAGCACTCTCCCCTCTTCTTCCCCATCCAGTCCTTTATTTCAGCTACAATCCAGTCATCTCTTTATATCCGTCACCATAACAACCACAAATGTTCTGACAGATTTTCTGGCACTGCAGTGAGAGGTGAAGTCTCAGAGGGAGAGAGTGAGAGTGTGTGTGTGTGTGAGAGAGAGAGATAGATAGAAAGAAAGAAAGAAAGAGCCACAGCCACCCACCCACCCAAAATAAAAACATGTACCAATAAATGTACACAATGTTCCCAGATCATGTGAGATGCTCCATCTCCAACACAACCTTGGAATTCTCTCCTGAGTCATACATTCATTTTACGTGAGCTGTGCACCACCGCCAGCCCTGCAGTTCAGATTGCATTGTAGAAGTTATGAAGCAAACACTGCTGACATGAATTAACTGGCCCCCAGAGGTCCATTGACTGTTCTTACAGATAAGTCAACATAAATTGTGAAATTCTGTGAAGTTTTCTTTCTCAATACTTACAGTAAATGCTGGTATTGAAATGATTATATTGTACTGTGCTGGATACTAGGTATAGGTAAGGCATATGGTTATCACGTAGTAGTCTGATTTGGCAGAAATATGGTTATGTCCAGAGCTCTTGAGGAGCCATGCCTTCTTTAGTGTTCAGTGGAGGCAGCAGGTTTTCCTTACACAGGAACTTTAAGGGAAAGTGGACTAGCAGCCCTCTGATGGCCTTCAGCTCCTCCACTGCCTGCTCAGGGTCAGTGTCGTAGAGACGTTCCTGGCAGGACAACTCTTTCAGCTCCTGAATGTTGTGCACAGTTTTGCATGGCAGGCATTTGAAGACCTGTGGCACCAGGAGAGAAAATGAGGAAAAATAGGTAAGAAAAAGTAAACTAAACATGAAAAATACGTGTCATTTGTTTTATTTTATACCTTGTCATAAATGGTGGCATTCTGTTTTGCTGTTTCATTCCAGACCAAGAAGAAAAATTCATCACTGACTGGATCATCTATATTGATTTTGGGATCTGAAGTTGCTCCAACAAGAACCCTATTACAACAGAGAAATTAGATATTAGCTAAAATGTCACTAAACACAGTCCAATTCAATTCACAGAACATTTCCATCACAATATAATCGAGAGAGAATTAAACTACATACATCAGAAAAGAACAAAAATTCTTGCGAAACTGAAACTCAGTACTTAGTTGTAACACTTTTCCTAACAGGCAGGGAGATTACACACTTCCTTTAAAAACTGGATCATGTCCTGAGGTATTAATTGCACACTCAATAATAGAATATAATTTCAGGAGGAACATGTTTTGCCCTGACCTGAAACACTCTTTGCGTAGAGCAAGTGTGAGTGGTCCTGCCTCGTATTCTTCTCCTCCCATGAAGGATGGGACTCTCTCTTCATCTTCCACAAACACTGCCAGCTCACTATCTCGGCTGCCCAGCATGCTACGATCATTGATGTTGGCTGATCCTGGAAGACAAATGGAGAGTACAGGCTTTTTGAAAACGTGTCCTCTCAGATACATGATTCTGTCTCGTCAGTAAATTTCTATACGAGTGAATACCTTGGATCAGATATTGGTTACATTTGCAAAAAGTGTTGATTTTCAGCTTCTCCATTTTAGTTTAGAGTAATTAGAATCTTAACCCTTTAATCATAAATTATTTGTGAAAAGAGCCAAGTGATATCATATTCAAAGGTTGTAAAATCTCATCTTTAATCTTTATATATTAGCTGTGGCTAGTTGCTGCAGGATGCAGGAAACCAGAGATATAAAATAAAATAGATGACTATTAGCTCTGAACATAAATTAACATATGCAGGCCTCCAGACAACAACCTAGTGCTGCATTGTTGGGTTTTACCATCTTAACCACTGATTTCGTGCGCATTTAGCAGAGAAATGTATGAAAACTATAGACTGAATATAAAAGATGTTACAGCCACTACAGCACTGCCTTTAACACATTTGAGCTGCTTTGAAATAAACCATGGGTATAACAGTTTTATGGATGTGGGGACGCACCAATGATATAGCAACGGTCATCAGCAATGAGGGTCTTGCTGTGAACATAGATGAGCTCTGTGACAAGTGACTGGGAAAGCTGGGCGTGTGTTCTGAGGCCACAGAAAGAGATGTACTCGGTCCACTGGTCCTTTACTAGAGGGCAAATCACAATCACATCATTAATATTTGATAGCATAATAATATTCTGAATATTCATCGAAAAACATTCATGGTAATATATGAATTCCTTTAAATAAATAAATGCGAAAAAAATGTCATGGAAAGATTGACACTGGTGGGCAGATACCTAGTACCAGCAGCTTCAAGTTAAAGGAGCAATAGAAGGAGAAGAAAAGATGTGCATCAGAGAGGAAATGAGTGGTTGCTTTTTAAGTCACATGGATTTATGAATGAAAATAAAACATAAGTAACAGAAAACTCACCTTCGCGAAGTCTTGATAAAATGGAGTGCTCCCCACGGCACATCGTCCTTATAAATTAAAAATGAATCAAACTAAGCATTTTAAATTATATTTAGCAATAATATAACAATAAGTCATATATAAGAATAGAGCATACTATTAAAACAATAGCATGTATAAATTGAGCCATGGACTGTAAGCACCTAATGATCTAATGCACAAAATACACAAAATGGGTTCTAACTTCCACAATGGACTATCTACATTCATATTTTTCATTGACAGTAAAAGTTATAAGGAAAATCTAAACATTACATTTATACATGATTGGAATTGTGTCAATACCAAACAAAAGGATGTGAGAGGATGCATTTTCTGTGGCTGACATAAGTTACAGTGCTTTTTCTGTTCTATGGACTTAGACAAGAACAATAATGGCAGGAAAAGGCTCTCACCTGTAAGTGAAGTGCAGAATTGCTTGGATGGCATTTCCACCTCCTGTGCTAATATCTCCCTCAAATCCAGGAAGCAGAGGGATCACCACAAACACTCTGTACTTCTTCTGCTCCCTGCAGCAACACATAAAGCCAACATGTACATTGTCTTCACGTGTATATTAATATATATTGATAATGTTTAAATTTTGTATTTTGACGTAGGTTGTATAACAGTTAACCATCATCTTACTGATATTTGACATCATAAAATGCTGCTTCATAACTTCAAGATTTAGGCATGTTCAAACAAAAAAAAGAAAAGAATGAAGTGTCTTGTAATTCTGACTTATACTATTAAATCCCACCTGTGAGCACGTAGGATTCGATCCACAATCGCATCACCAATCCCATTGTGGACGGTTTTCCCGTCAGCACAGCTGATGAAGAACTGGTTCTAAGGGCAGAAAGAAGGCAGATGGTGGCTCAGTATGACAGGAGGGCCAGAAGAGGTTGGAAGCTGGCAAGAAAGGGAGCTTTCAGTCTCATGAAACATCACAAATAGGCCAGAGACTCTTTCAGGGATGTAAAATAATGATGTTGCTAAGAAGGCATTGAAACAAATCATCAACGTTCTATAAATAGCTAACAATTTAAACCACCTCTTTAAATGATGCCATTTTTCTACCTTTTCTTGTGATACAGCGCCAAATATTCAGGGTCACAGTAACTTCTAGATTTTTACCAAGGCTACCTTTTGATTGTAACAGTGCAGACACAAGGAATGTTGCCCGTTTACCTCAATGTAGATGTAGTGCTCACTGTTCTCGATGGTATGTATGTAGGCATTAAGGATGGAATTCTCACAGGTTCCAGTAGACCAACGATCAGCAGAGCGCAACACCTGAGGAAATAGCACATAAAAACTTATGTCATCTATTGTTTGTGCAATTCCCCCAAAAATGAACACTATAATCTTAGAATAAGACACATATACCTTTTATTAAAGAATTAATTAATTTATACCAAATTAAATGTATTTTTTCATAACTTAAAAAGAGCCTGAGTTTGGGGAGCTGACAAGCAAAATGGAGTAGACTTGCTGAAGCTCTAAAGCAGTAAATAACAATGGGGGCAAACCTGAATGAAGCAGCTCTGACATCTGATAGGACAACTACAATATACTGTAAATGGGGACCAAGGGTTGAAGTTACAGGCCACCACCCACAATAGAAAAAGAAAATACGCATAGCAAGAGCAAAACCTGTTGTTACACCTAGGCTCAACACTATCTGTCTGAAAACTTTAGAACTGAGGCTTATTATGTTGAATGGAAGTAATATTCAGCATCCTATTTAATACATCAGCATTGTGTCGGTCATTTTGCTTTTCATAGATTATATTCTGTCCTCTTGTTGTGACTACATGTGGCATATTATAACATTAAATTAGGAGTGGTTCGGACAGCTGTGTCGTCTCATAGTCTGGGCCACGTGTTATGAAGCCTGTAGTAAATAAGATGGTTCCACTTCTACTTACTCTCTGTTCTTGGCAGTATCTACGGCTTTGCTGAAGAGGACAAATATGTTGGAAGTCATTTCATTCAACAGGCTTTACTTTTGTTTCACCATCTGCTAAAGCAAAAACTCTGAACACTGAATAGCTGTGTTTCAAAAGCCAGAACAGCGGCTCCTTGTTGTAAAGAGATCCCTCTAATTTCCTGTTATCTGATAGTAAGTATGATCTCACCTGATGGCAAATTTCAGAGGAGAAATCAGGAGGGACATTAATTGTTATCTTTGTTTTAACAGTTTGTTCATAGAAATATCGCTGTGTTTCTATGGTTTATACATAGAAGAATGATGTTAAAGAATATTTTTCCTGTTTTTCTTTTATTGATTCCAAGATTTACAGCGTATCCTTCCCATCTGTTCACAGGCCATTAATCTATACAATATGGACAACTATAAAGGCTTAGTAGTTCTGTGTGGTATCCCTTACCCAGGACTGATATGCTGTGCAGGGTACCCTGATTTAAAGCAGGCTCTATTGTGAAGCTAGTCTCTGGTACCACCTCTTTAATCTGTGGTGAGCCTGTTTTACAACTGGCCACTGTTCTGCAGCTGAGATGCCATCTATATTAAATAGATGGAAAGCAAGATATATCAAGAAGGAAACACCATGCAGGAGCAGGAATATCCTCAAATCATCTGTGACCAGGTCATCTTTCTGAGCTGCAACTTTTAGCTATAAATATAATGATCAATATTTTTGAAATCTGAAAGCACACTGAACTAATCATATTTTTGTTTAAGGCAACATGATATCAAGTGGTACCTGTCGCTGGAAAGTAATATGACCATATGAAGGAAAATCTTACTGAAAAATAAGTATGAACAAGATGTGATGCTTTGAGCTATAAAAACAGACATCTTGCATAACAAAACAAAAGCATATAAGACAATACTAAATATGCATACTACATTCAGATTAAAGAGTATAATTATTTCCAGACCAAGACAGCTGCTGGGTGACCTGGATTTCTGCATTTTATCCCTTTGTCAATTAAATAAAAACAACAAAAGTTTAGTAAGGAGCAGCAATAAGAAAACTGCTGTCCAAGCGGAAATTTAATTTCCAATTTTTATTCTTCAAACTCACAGCCTGCTGAACTCATTAGCAATCGCACATTAAAGTAATAACAATAGCACAGTTTCTAGGCTGTAACCCCATGTGTACTTCCACATGAATGTTACAGCAGAAGGGAAAAGTTTCATCATAGATTAAAACAAACATTCACTCACAACCATTAGAATGTCCTGGAAGCTTCTTCACAGCTAAATGGATTCAGATTATTGAGATTTTTAGGTGAAACATTAAAATCACATTGATCAATATTATCTTTCAACCTACAGCTGAGTAATTTTTTTTTTTTTTTTTTAAATCACATTTAACTTAAAGTATAAATGACTGCTGGTGCTCTCTGACTGGTCTGTACCAGCTCCGAACAGAATCAGGTTTTGGCGTCTCTTGTGACTCCCTGTGACTTCACCAGCATCAAGTTACGTCTGCTTTGCATAAGGCCCTGCTCTTGCAGTTTGCAGACCAACTCCTTTCATCCAGGGGGAAAAAAGATTAAGGCAAATGTTTTGATTAAATCCATCACAACTTTTAAACAGAGGTTGCACAGTTATTGACATCTGCTGCAGTTTGTATGTGTGATAACCTACCTGGACTTTGGCTTTCCTGGAGCCAGGCACAGTGAACGATAGTAAGTCAGCAGTAGAGTGGGACTTGGGCAGAAGATATGGGTAGAAGTCATCCTTGTACTTGTTTTTAAAGATCTAAAAATGACAAGGCAAGTTTATTTGTCTAGCGTATTTCATGTACAAGACCATTCAAAGTGCTACAGACAGTGCAAAGAAAGCATTAAAAAGTAGTAAAAGGCAACAACAAATAGCAAAAATCACAATAAAATCATAATAAAATCATAAATTAAGATTATTAAAAGCAAGATCCTAATTTTAAGCTGGCCTTTATTTATCAATTCAAAGCTTTGATAAAAACCCAGCCTTGTTTATTGGCTGACCTTGGTGAAGTTCCAGCGCTGGATGAAATGGCGGGCTACATCCCTGGCAGCTTTGCCATGAACAGTTGCAGACAGATCACGCCATGGCATGCGAGGAATTTTAGTGCGATCGATGTTATCTGAAACAACAAGAAGCAATCCTTTCATCCTCCTGTTCAGAAACTCTTGTGAGTGTTTGCATGTGATACTGACAGAGGTTTAGATAATGTACCTTCAAATGGCCTGTCCAGTTGGACCCAGTCTCTTGTGATAAAGTTGCTGTAGTCTTTGCCAAGCCACAGTTTAATGTTATCAGTCAGATTATCTGGGCCCTGTTCCGTTTTGTTCTCTTGTTTTGGGCTTTCAGCCACACCATTATCCTGGTTGACAGAGCCGTCCATTAGGTTCTGTCATACCGAAAGCATCTTAATTCACAAGTTACAGTAAACATAATAATGCTGTGCAAATTAACAAGCTGAACAAATTACATTCTTACTTTCATATCTTTCTTCAGGTGCTCCTCAGCTGCACCGTTTGACGTTTCTGTCAAACCCAGGTCAGTCAGGCGGTACTGACTGTCATCCCACCTCCCAAACGCCAGGTCAATCCCTCCTACAAAGGCTACAGTTTGGTCAATCGCCACCATCTTTTCATGGTGAGCCCAAAAGAAGACCACAGATGACAAATGGTCAGGATGTCGCATCACCTGATGGATCACAAGAGCAAAATTCTCACTGAAGTGAAAAAAAAAGAGTTAAGGTCTCTGTTTACAATGGTGTCTCGCTGCGAGTATCTGGAAATTAGAGAGATGACAGACCTTGATGTTTGGGTGCATATTCATGAGAGTTCTCTTGCTGTGGTCACTATTGATGCCAAGTGCCATCTCTACCTCTTTGTACAGCAGGACACACACTTTGACTCCTTGTTCCTGCAGAAAAAAAGATTCAAAAAGAGGGGATGCAGTTTTGATAGCAGCTCCACAGGTACTGTGAATTTTATGTTATTCTAATCTTTATAAAGAACAATCCAATGGGGGAAGCCTTACTGCTTTCCGTTTCAGTATCTCATCCAGTCGCCAGTGGTTATCAGTTGCTGGTCTCTTTAGAAACACTTCAGGACTGAGCCTGAGAAGACCAAAAAAAAAAAAACTATTACTTTTCACTGGACACTGAACCAATTCTAATGTAAAAGTTACATCAGCATACATAACATTCAGAATTTGTCTGATTCTCACCACCAATCAGTGATGAAAATTTCCTCTTTGGCTTGTTCAAGAGCATCCGCCAGGTCTGCGAAGTAGCCACTTCCATTCACATACCTAAAAAGAATAATCAATAAACCACAAAGGTTAGCCTGGGGCAAACACTGACTGTTATTGCTATTTTTACAAACAAGTGCAGACCACATGACTGACCATTTAGTGAGAGTCTTCTCACGTGGTGGAGCAAATCCCTTAAAGCGCTGCACTTTGAGAAAGTCACAGCTTTCAGATAGCTGGTCTATTTCATGACTCCACCATTGAGCTTGTCTGTAGCTTCTGCACTTAATGATCAAGCTCCTGATAACAAACAAGACAGACCAAGAATGTATCACAAACACACGACTCCCACATGTACTGTATAATTAGTCCCAAGTACATAATCAAACACAGAGCAGACATACCGAGTAAAATTCTCAATGCAGACTCCGTGTTTGGTGTCAGTGAATTGTTGGCCCACTTTGACTTTAAACTCTGGGTCAAACAACAACACAAAGTTGATTTTGGAATTGCGTTGACTCATGTACATCAGGAAGGAATCTTTCACCACCAACCAGCGGTGCGACCAGCGGAAACAGAACTGGTGATGGCCGATGCAGTTCAGACCTTGGATCCGATGACCGCCTGACCTCTTGATAATAGGCCCCTCCCTGAGAAAAATCCACGCACAAAACACAATGACCCTGTATCATGAATTCAGTCACCTCCCCTGGTACTTTTATCCCACACACATCTGGCCAAAGTGTTTTGCTTACAAGCCCTTGGGTCCCAGATCAGTTACAAAGGAGAGAGAGCTGACTGAGAGGAATTCTAACTGAGAAAGAAAAAAAAAAGACAGAGACTGTTTAATCATGCTGTTTGACCACAGAATGTATAGCAACCACTTTATGTACATCAATGAAAAAGTTTGATCATTTTAAGCATTTACCATGCTGTGGTCATTCTTACAGAATGCATTCTCCAGCAGACCATTCAGGTACTCCTCAAGGTATTTCTGCATCATGAAAGTAGTATATTAATAAACAGATGTGAATATAAATGAATAATGTTTAAATATTTGACTGGATATAATTGTAGAATTGGTCATCTGGACGACTTGCATTAGGAGTATGTTTCCTCAACACTGCTTCAGAATACATAAAACCTTTTTTTGTGAGTCATCATGGGCCAAATGTTGGCATAAGAGAAATTCTGCACGAGGTACCATATGAAAACATGGCTTTAATAAATGATCTTTGTTTTGTCACATTTAGATGATAAATATGTCACAACAATTCATAAATAAAGACTCAATTCAGTGGTGAAACAGCAAAAATAATCTTGTTTAAACAAATAAAAAAAAAAAGCACTTATGGCAGAATCCAAGCATCTTAATACCATCTTGCTGGAGGTTCTTCTAGTCCGTTCAGTCCCTTGCAGGCTGGGCATTTCCTCTGTCATGTTCCTCAGTTGGTGTCTATCTGCGGCAAACCTTGTTGAAAAAATTTGAATATTCAAAGTAGTCAGTGCTGGAGAGATTTGACATTAAAAGCTCAAAGCAGTCCATCATTCAGATTTCTAATGCACATCTCACAGTGTGAGAGGGTGATTTGCATGATTGGGATAAACAGATTGGTACACCGACCTTCCAAGTGGCATAAACTGACGCAAAATCTTGTGCTTGTAAAGGTCTCGATGCAGCTCCTGAAAGTGCTTGTACTTCTTCTTCACTCTCCAGTGGAAGTGGCCATGTGTGAGCATCACTGTGTACAGGGTTCCTACACTGACCTGGAGGGATATCATTCACATTATGTCTGTTAGCATGAAAAAAAAATTAATACTAATGAAAGTCAGGTGACTAAACCATTTAGTGAATTTCAAACTCTTTAATGATTTATTTTTCTGCAAAATCACACCAATTTTTATTTCACTAAAAGTCATAAGTTATTAATAGCTTTTGCCCTGCTTTTTTTTTTTTTTTTTTATTGTAATGGGCACATTTTCCTCACAATTCTTTATTTCATTGTTCAGCTGAGGTCTTGGTTACACCAAGTCCAAAAAGAAACACAAGTTTAAACTATCAGACAGGAAGCTCTCAGTTTAAAGTGTTCCTCATCATCATCAGCTGTCAATCTGCCAAAGTTAAAATAATTAATTAAAACAAGTTTAACCTACAAAAATTTCTGTTTCAGCTCACACTAAGTCTTTGGGCTATAGGAGAACAATCAGAGCATAATGAGGACAATGGATGGAAAGAATATGCAAACTGGTTGAGCCATTCAAATATAACTCAACTGTTGATGAGTCACCATGTAAAAATGACATGAGATTGGTCACCAGTTCTATACTGAATAATATACAAGCAAATATGAGTTATGTTAACAACCACCTTCCAAAACCCAATGTACATGAATCTTTTCCATCCTGATGTGACGCCTGTATTCCAAAGAATCAAAAATTCCAAAGAAAACTGTCATTTCCTCATCTTCCATCTGCTTATATAACAACTGAGCCTGCTGACTCAAGCACAGCTGGTCAACTAGAACAAAACACAGGAAGGCTGACTGTCTCAGTTCCCACCCGCAATATAGTTTTAATCTCCAGTTTTTATTATTCAAATTGCTTCAACGTGACACTGTAGCACGGTAAAGTTTAACTGCAGGATGTTCGTAAACGCGCTTGAAAACAGAACTGACATCTTCATGTCAAGCAGTAAAAAGGTTTAAAATCTAAAACTTTCCCGAGGAGTCAACAGCATTTTAATAACTTGCAAATGAAAAAGCTGTTAATAAATAGAAAAAAATACAAATTCTTAATGTATTTACCTTTGAGCGAGTGGTGTATTTCTCTGTGTTGTCCACTCTGCATGTAATAGGAGTGTTGGCCAATAAGTAATTTTCATGTTTAATTTCATGGAGATGATAAACAATGATAAAAGGGCGGCCATCTGAAACACAGAAAATGTGAACATTTTATTGAAACTATTCTAATCTATCCATGAGTCTCAATGAGAAACTCTTGCATTGCAATTATTTATTCATTTATTTCATCAAGCATTATTTTAGTTTTTTTACCACTGCTTGAAATGAGACCATCCAACTCATCTGGACTCAAGTCGTCATGGTCACGAGAGAAGCGGCGTTTTCCAAGGTTTTGAGCTTCTGAGCTCATAGCTACCGGCTCAATCACATCCTCTGAATTGGCCATCGCAATTTTGTTGCAAGTCCTGGCTAACCTGGTACACACAAAAGAAAAACAGACCAAATTTTGCTCACCAAAAAATGCCATACAAAAGGATTCAATACATTTAAAACTAAGACCAGTTTGGCTATTTGGTATAACTAAGGAGCCACAGGTTTAGTGTAACAGTCACTGGATCTACATACAATGTGAAACTATTGAGTGAAGTGATTGAAGTATCTGAAAATTCAGAGGAATAATCTGACAAACTGGGTCACAATGTGAGCCCAATCTCAGTGGAGGGTGATGTATCATGATCACACAGCAAGACGGATTAAAGCACAACTCAGTATCACAGCAACCAAGAATAGATTATGAGATATAATAACAAGTATCATTGTTAGAATGCCAAAAGCAGAGGGATTTAATAGACTGCTGATGTATTTGTGGCATTTACCTGCTGATCAGATTGTCAATATCATGACATATGAGACGTGGCTACAAGTGTAGACACAGCTACCAGGGAGAAAACAGGGTGTGCATGAAGCCTTTTGTATGGTGTGTGGGTAGAGGTCTTTGAATGGCTGAGTGTGTTTCCTGGGAAACAAGGCAACAGGAAAGGAGGGTGTGTGTGTGTGCGTGCGTGTGCGTGCGTGTGTGTGTGTGTGTGTGTGTGTGTGTCTGCAAAGGTATAACAAGCAGGGATAGAATTTAAATAAAGATGAAACATATAAGATCAGAAGCACATCTACATCCTAACTAATATCTAGGAACATGTAACTATGTATATCATAAGAGAGCAAAGAAAAGAGACGGGGTGGGATGTGGTGGAGCAGGAGATTTGCAAAATAGATGTGCAGCCAACAAATCTGCAGCAGCTGTGTGATGCTATCACATAAAATCTCTGAGGAATGTTTCCAATACCATGACACATCTATGCAACACAACCTGGTACTAAAAGGTGCACCTAAAAGTGTGATCACTTCTTTAGTTTCCTCTCAGTTCATAGCTGATGTTTAATTGAAAAAATATCTGCATGTGTGATCAGTGCTTGCCAGACTTCAGGGGGCCCTAAGCAGAATAGTTTTTGGGGGCCCTACCCATTCATGCCATGAACAAAGTTTTTGGGTAGACATGGCACCCTAAGTTATAATATCATGTGTCTTGACTCATTCAAAATACTCTCGGAACATTGTAAATATAATATGACTACACTTAGAAAGATTGATGCAATTTATTTTGTTGGTTCCAGTTTGATATCTCAATACAAAATAACTGAGGCAAAGCCCATCCTTATGTACAGATGATCTACAACGTGGCAGATCTGTGGAGTGTGCAACAATGAACTTTTAAAATATAAACTAAATGAATTGAGAGTTTAATGTAACTTTTAAAGTCAAAGTTAAGTTATATTTAAAAGATAAACGTTTTCTCTGAACACCATTTATTTATTAACTGTTAATCTGTAGTCTGACTTTTTCTTTAAATGTATATATAATATTTATATTGGCTAATACTACTGTAAATTAAATAAATGATCATTCATTTGACTTTAAATACTCAACATCCTACACAATAAATCAAACCACAATAGTCTACTAAAGCAGGCTCTCCCCAGACTTCTGGTAAAAGCTCAACCAGATAGGAAAGTGGTTCCCAACCTGGGGTCACCTGAAAATAACAGGGGCTCCCTGAGGCATTGGTCATTCAAAGCTACAAATGCTTTGCTGGCTAACAGTACCCAACCAATTGCTAAACCTGTTAGCACCTGCTAAATCATATTGTGTTTTCAAAAAGTGCTTTCACCTGTCTAGTCTATTCATCTTCATCATCACTGACACCACACTAATACCTTGCTGTACAGTATCATTGCAAAAGAAATTACATTGTCCTTGCACAGCTGCTTCTTCTGCCTTCTTTTTTTCTGCCCCAGATGGATAATTCCTCTTCATCATAACGAAGGCCATAAACCACTAATTGAGACAAAATTCTTTCTTAGGGGACCCCCTACTGGTGCGGAGCCCTAAGCGGCCGCTTAGTCTGCTTAGTGGCAAACCCGGCTCTGGTGCTTTCCAAAGACATTATCTGTACTCTGATATCTTTATTCTAGATCACTGCAGTGTATGGTAGAGACTTGAATAAGATGAATAAGAATGAGATGAATCATCAATACAAAATATCAACCGGGTGTTTTGTTTTGCATTTGTAAATTATTTGGTACATACACCATAGTGGTGACCAAAATTGACCCTATTTGGGCCATAAACAGAAAAAGTAGCTTTTTGAACTGCTATTAAAACCATGTTAAGACAATTTCAACTTAATATTAATTGTTTCTACACTTTTTTCCTGCTCTTCTGTCCTTTTCAAGTTACAAACCTAGATCTTTTTCAACCATTCAACCGTGTAAATTGAAACTAAACACTCCCATTTCTGCTTTTTGGCCTACCGAGTGCCAGTACAGGTATGGCTTTTTTTCCTACTTTACTATTCACCCTGTACAGACAGAAGGAAAAGCTTTATTGTACTTGTCTCGGCTCTAATTATGCATAAAGTACACCAAAACTGACACAACAGAAGATTGATATTATATACTTTTTAAAGCAGAGATGTCTAGTGTTGACTTAACAAGATTTATTTGTTCTTTGCTTGCTGAAGCAAAACTTTGCCTGCACCACTTTCTAGGGTTACATTTTGGTTATACTTTATCTGCCCAGGTTCTTCTACAATGAAGCAAGACAGCCCAAAAAAGGATCTGAAAGATAATTCACAGTAAGCATTCACAGGACCACAAATCTGTGTGTTTGTGAGTATGTGTTGTTTGTTTTACATGCATTTTGAATTTTGTGCTGTGTTTTATCATATATCTTATCACTCAATGACACCAACACTGGATCACTGACATAGGAAATAACAATAGTGCACCTGTTGCTTAATATAATGGACAACGCTCCACACCTCCGTCACCACATAAAAACTTAACAGAAAGTGTGTTCTGCCAAAGGTTTCTTCAGCTTCACTGCAACAAAGTACGCTATGGTAGGTCATTCCTGCCCACAGCTATAACCCAACACAATGACTACTTATATTAACAAATGACCAATTACTTATTTAATTCAATACTATATAAATTCCCCTTTAGGAACTTCAAAAGTTTATTTCAATTTCAATCACAATTCAAAAGCAGTGAGTTGAAAAGCCATGGCAGTTTACTATATGGTGATTTCCCAATTCGTTTATTTATTTTTTTAAATAAAAAAAATGTGTGTGTGAGAGAGAGAGAGAGAGAGAGAGAGAGAGAGAGAGAGAGAGAAAGAGAAAGAAAGAGAAAGAGAAAGAGAGAGAGAGACTGACTACCAAGTTAGTACAGATGGAAATTTAAATATCAAGCTGCTCATTGAAGGTACCTTATTTGACTGATACGACCTGTTTACACATAAAGAAATAATACGTCCCAACAATCAAAAACCTTATTGTAACTACTGACCTGTAATAGGAGAAGCTATATCTTAACTGGGTGTGGTTTAAGGTGAAACTGAGCAGATCAACAAGGCAACACTCAAAAGTTGAACTTTCCAGAGATAAATTAGGCTATAAAACTTTACTTTTTATAGAAAAGATTTAGATGCAATGATTATATTTTTTCTATATTTTGCCATCACCATGCTGGCTCAATTTCACTTTTTTTTTCTTTTTTTTTACATTATTCATTTATTTACTCTAAATATATGTTTCCACACACAAACCCATAACCGGGATTCATATAGTGACATTTAGCAAAATTATTGCCACAAAAAGTCAAAGCAAACCATGGGGTTTTAATATTTCTCATAGCCTACATTCAATGCTGTGACAACTTGCAAAACTGCTTATCGGTTTTCCGGAAAAGTGTAGCCTAAAATAGATTCCTTCTGGTATTCCTTTGGACTGGTTTAACATTTACTCACGTCTTTAAAACATAAAAAAAGATAAAACAATTCTAAATGCAGTCTAATGAAAAGAAAAAGGTCCTGCCAATGTCTGCCAGACATTTAATGTGATGAAAGTTTGGATGAAGTAATGAATTATGTACTCCTCAATCCATCTGAGAGTTTTAAATGCACACGTGAATCAGTGTGAGGAGAGTTAACTCAGGAAGGGCATTTCTTGGCAGTTAAAAGAAAGATTTTCGACAAACTTTCGCTGTAAAGGCTAAAAATGCGTAACGCTAAGTTTTGCTGTCTCCACCAGGTCTCCACCCAGTCCTTCGGTCCCTCCGACTATACTACGACCTCCTCCGTCAACAAAACTATACATAAAATGTCATCATCAAACATCAAACATGACTGTATTTAAACGCTTTTCATTATCAGTATGTGAGTATTTTGCATTTATGTGAAATCTGGACTTATATAACACAGCGAAGATATATGTCAATAAACTTCGGCCTAAAAATATACTTACCCCAAGTTCAGTTACAGCCACGGGTCCGCACACACCACTATCCCACATGCATCACGGTCAGAAATAATGCTCATTTAGGCTGGAATTAAATCGTATTCCAACCAGTGTTTCAGAGAGGAGTTGATCAGTAGGCTATTCCCCGTAGATGATGCACACTTCAGTCCCTCCCACCCGCTGTCTAATGGGACAGAAAACAGAGCTTAAGGAAATGGTTTCTCTAGATTTTACAGAAAAGCGATTCCTACGTTGTTCATTTTGTATTATTTCTTTTGTTATAATTATTATTATTAGTAGTAGTAGCCTAATCTAAACAAAACCACAACTGATCATATCAAGAAAACAACTAAATGGTTGCCATGATTTCGCATTTGAGAGGAAAAATGGACTTTGCTCATATGATTTAGAGGTTTCTCCTCCCGCGAGAACATGGACATGGACAGAATGACAAGTCCCGACCCGCTACCCACAGCAGCCGACTCCGAGCCGGGATCCGCCTCCAGGCCATAGCCGGCACACCCGCAGTCACATCCGTTTTATGACTGCCACGCGGAGCCGGTGATGTGCCATAAAGTGATCTTCCGCCATAAACTGATCGGCCGCGCGGGAGCGCGCACAGCCTTAAAGAGCTGTC
>JAOXYM010000016.1:7340889-7351656 GCA_028567055.1 Leptatherina wallacei | reverse complement strand
ACTCAGCCCGGGACTCGAACCAGCGACCTTCTTGCTGTGAGGCCGCGGTGCTAACCACCACACCACCGTGCAGCCCCAAAATGTAATCCATTAATGTGATATTTTATAATATAAATGCCACTGAACTGCCCAATGTAAGGTAAGGTAAATCACCATCCAGCAGATGTTCCAGTGCCCAGGTATTGACATCATGGTACCTGTAATCTGCTCTGTGTGACACTTTTACCTCTGTGGACTCATTATTCAGTTTGTGGATCATTTTTGAGTATTTAAAAAGTCCTTAAGTGAAGAACAACAGGCTCTGAAATATTCAGTCATGCTTGTGAAATGTAAACAGTACATAGGTGGCAGAGAGGATAGCGTGCAACTACAAGTCACTGGTCTTCATCAAATTATTTTAAACCCACAAATACCTCTAAGGCTACATAATCCTGGATCTCTCCCTTTCCCTGCACTGCTCTACGTCTTTCTGAGGAGGAGGCACAGGAAAAGCGAGCTCAGGATAGAGCTTGAAGCTACGGATTGTGTGGGAGACAGGAACTGGGTGAAGGTCAGTGAGCGGAAGTACACGTCACGTCTAATCTTGTCAAGCAGTTGTTGAAAGACTTTTAAACAATTCCAGAATGCCCTATCTAAACAGGATTCACTTTTATGAAGGCTTTTTTTTAATCATTTTTGCCTAAACCATGGTTTATGATCCTAGACACTCATAAATTAAATAATCCAAAGAAGTAATGAACTTTGACTTCTGATGTGAGAAACTGGATGACGGTGTTAATGACGGTGGTTTTCATCATTCTTACCAGTTCCCCTTGCACATTATTATCACCTCGTGTGATAAGATGGAGCTCTCCCTATTTTAGTTTTGTATCCACAAACCAGGACATGTGCAAAGACTGAGACTGGTATTCACTGGACTACAAGCCTCGAGGATTATAGTGAATGAGATTACCAGTTATATCCACCTGAAGCTACCTTTGACGCTGCCTGGCTTCTTTTGCTGTCACTTGCAAAGATCATAGTGTATTTGACCACATTGTGAATTCAAAGGAGCCCAAATGCCTTCATGGCCATTCTGTAAAAAAGGAAAAAAAACAAAACCTTCTTACTAAAATCAGAGCAACTGAGAGGCATAGTCAAAAAGCAAAGTTTGAGTTCCCTTAAATGACATTTATTTCTCTATCTTGGTTTGCAGTAAACATGAGCAAAAATATACATACAGTAAAGGGCAAAAAATAAAGATCCATAATCTTTTTTTTTTATCCATTTGGGCAAAAATTGGAACAAATTTCATACATTTCTTTCTTGAATGATTCCTTCACCACAATCTTGAGCAACAGTGCAGTTAAACATGAAAAGGATATGTGCAAGTAATGATGTTTGTTGCATTCATTCTCTGTTTGTACCATGAATCGCTGACTCTCTCCAGCTTTTGCACTAGGTACCTTTGCAGTTTTGAAAGTGCTGAGGATTAAGTGCTGTTAGAATTTTGATTGCAAGCTTCCGAAGCTCCTTTTCAAGAAAGTACAACTCAAATGATGCAAAAATATTTAACAACAACAAAAGAAAAAGTTCCGAAACAAACTGCTCAAAATCTACCAGGTAGTTTTCATTACACAATACAATCCAAGCTAGTACATTCTCTCCTTTTTACAACAAAAATACTCTTTTATAAACAAAGCATTTCTTTTTATATTGTCTGCAAAATTGCCAGAATGCAATAACTATCTGTTCCTTCCTTTTTTTTCTAACCCCTTGCTCCTGATGATACACGTTGCACCAATTTTGTTACAGCCTCTTCACTCAATAGTCATATATCCACAAGGAAATAAATATATTGCTCTATCAGGACATCTCCAAATTATCACAGAAAAATAAAGACATAAATGGAGACGACAGGAATAACATTCTCTGGCTGGGAACAACACTATCTGTCCACCAGGAGGCACTATTACGTTTTAAACATGTTCCTTTTGTGTGTTGTTATATAAGAGGGACTTTTTCATCAGCACATGGTTTTTAGCCCTCCAACTGGATGCTATAGTGTCTCTATAGGAGATCTTTTTCATTTTTGCTGATGAAGATGTGTCAGTGCAGCAGAAATAAATACAACTGTCATGAAAATCTTTGGTTGAAGAAGTAATCTTCAAGTGCACATGAATAAAACTGGATTTTCCAATGAGGTAATGAAGCCAAACATTTGATTAGCTGTTTTATGGTTCATACTTCACTGAATTTGATAATGATTTGGGGGTGGGGTGGGGTGATTTAAGTTTAAACATACTGACAAACAGTGAAAAAATGCAGGTTTAAAGAAGCGAAGGATGCGGTTGACAGAAGAAGGAGGAGGAGCAACAAGGTAGGGTAAAGAAGTTCAGCCTGCTCTGGATTAGCTGACCAGATTAAGAGATTACAGTGAAATTAAGTAAGTGTTACAGGGAGGCTAGAGGAGAAATGCATGTGAACTGGTCAGTGGAGTCACAAAATGCTATAAAAGAGGTACCCGTTAGAGCGCATCCTTTGTTCTAAATGAGCCTTCAGATAAAGATCAGATAATCACATTAGATCTAATTGTCTTTCATTTATTCTCTGTCAATGTTGGATCAGATAATGAAGTCCCTGTTTAGACTGATGCAAGATATGAGCGAGCATACTTGGAGCCTATTTCTTTACCAAAAACAATTAAGTTGTGAAGTCATGTCAGACCTTGTGTGAGATCAGCTGCTATGTAGACCGGATAAGAGCTGAATTGGCTTAGTATTTTGTGGCTGTGCTGACGTACATTTCAAAGCGTGACTCCACAGATTACATCACAGCAACTGCATGTTAGGCTCCTCAGCTCCAGCACCACACTCTGGCATGTATTTAAAGAGGTTGATATTGGTTGTTTAGTTATCAGGATGGCTTTTCCTTCAGAGAGATGCAACAGCAGAGAATAACACAAAACAACAACACAAATTAATAAATAAATATTTTTCTGTGTGGCCAGTGAAGTACTGTACATCTCCCGTTTTTGTCATTTCTTACAAACCTACTGATCAAAACTCTGATGCACTAATTTTTCACACTGATTCAAGTAGACGTAAACTATACATTCTGACATCTTGGATGAATACTCAATAATGAGTATGAAAGTAATATAGGGAACATCAACAAACTTTCTACACCAACCTCCCTCCAAAACTGTAAATACACTTATTAAATCAACTTAGCTTCACAAAAGAAAAAAAGGGAAAAAACAAAACACCACACTTCCAGTGCAAAACAATAAAAAATATGACAACTGCACATACAAACAAAATAGATGCATAACAACCAAGAAAAAAAACCCCAAACAAAAACAACTCTAAATATTCATATTTGAATTAATTAGAAAATCAAATACAGGAAAGTAGCTTTTGGTTACTCTTTAGAATGAAATCGGCCACAGGGAATGTAATGTCAGCAAATGTTTAAATTTTGCTGTTTCCATATGATATTCAGATGGTTGATTGGGACCCCAAATAAGTTTACCTGAATTTATGTTGACAATACATCTGACTGATGAACAGTCACTTCATATTAATTTGTTGTCATTATTCAAAGTAACCTAAATATGAATTATGTCTGCTTTACCCATTAGTCTCAGCTCAACCAGTGTGAATATCAAATGATCCAAAATAATGACTATTTAATAGGAGTCATCTGATGAATGGACACAAGCATTCATAATGTATGCCACTTAATGAATATTGCACATTGCATGCAACTTCCCGACCTACAGTATGAAATGGAACCTAAATGGAACACACATTCACACACATGCACAAAAACACACACTCTCCTGTTTTGATCATTTCTCTTGACTGCTACGGAATTTTATGGTGATCTTACTGTTATTCTGTTTTCAAAGCATACACAAACACTTGCAGTGCGTGAGGGTTAGAGATTGCAGTGTGGTCCCTCCTGGTGGTCAGTCATTTAACATATCCTTATTTGAAACTGAGCACGGACACAGGGGGGGTGGGGCTCCTGCCCTCATACCACACTAAAGACAAAACACACATGCAAATGGCTTCATCTCAGCATCCATCCATCAAGATATATGCAAGTTTGTCGGATTATTCTTTTAAGTGCAACAAAATAGACGTACTGATATAAGGTTATGATGCCATATAAATACTGGAGATATACACATTTTGTATTGTAATTTGTGTATATTCATATATAGAGGGATACTCTATAAGGAGGCAGCAGGAGGTGAGCAGCAGTACTGCAGTAATGTTGCTGATCTTGCAAACTTTGAAAACACATCCTTTATATCCCCCTAGTTTAACATGCAGTATAAATAGACGTCACCTCAAACTAATTTACAGAAAATAATTTGTCTGAATGCTCACAGACAGAAACAATGACAGGATTACCACCCTTTTATTCATGCCTCATCTCGTCGCACAACTGGGAAAGCAATCCCCGACCCTCCCCCAATTCGTAATTTTAGGGGGTTTGTAAACAAATCCTACAAAGGGTGTGAATACTGCAATTTTTTTCTGTGTATGTGCAGTGTTTCAGAGAATGAACAGAGTAATTTTCAGGGGTCAACCTAGTTGTGGGTGTTAATCCTCAGCTTGAAAGACACTCTCCCAGCAAACTTGTCTCTTTCACTTCCAGTGGGAATGTTGTTGGCGTGGATCTTGCACTCGATGTTGACTTCTTGATTGAGAGTAACATTAAGGAACTTGACAGCAACCAAAGGCTGAGAGTAGTTCACCTGCAAAATAAGCATCCAATGACATCTTATAAAGGCAGGAACTTACAGACACAGACTCTGGAAATGATCATTACTGCTATCAAAAGCAATGTTCAACTAAAGTTTTAATTGAAAATAGAGTCTTACCTGCGCTTTCTTGCCATAGTAAGGGTAGTACATGAGGTTGAAAGTGCCATTTGGAGGGTAATAGACTAACTCTCCAATTTTGTCAGTGTCTTCTGTCTAAGGGGGTGAAACAACGGCATCAATTTTAATAATCTCATTTCTTCTAAATCATACTTTCCAACATCTACATTGTTGACTTTAGAAGCCTATCCAATACAAAATACCAACCTAATCTATATGCATATACTGTATCACAATACTCAGTAGTACATCTATCCATGTGTAAATATCATCTAAACTCTAACAAATGCAGGCTGTCCTGCTCTTACCCATTCATCTTTGCCAACTTTGTATCTCTGAGAAGTGGCAATTTTATGGAACACAATGGAAAGAAAGAAGACACCAGCAAGATGTAGTTGGTGCACAAGATAAAACAGCATGCAACACAGATGTGATGGTTGAAACAGTTCACAGACAAACATTAAAGGAAGATGGAGAAGAATAATAGGTGGCATGTAGCAGATGAAAGTGAGGCACAATAGCTGTGAATGGGCATGAATCCAGACTGTTACGTTAAGCCCTTCAATGTGAAAGACAAAAAGGGATTACCTTTGCACCACAGGTGACAAATGGGGTCTGTCCATTTTTTCCTGGCAGCATCCCAATTACCTGGCGAGAGAGAAACAGCATTTTGCTTTTCACTTTCATGCAGTGAGATGAAAACAATCTTCTACGTTCAGCACTTTGTTAAGTGCCTATTGTTGTAAAGTGCTTTATAAATAAAATTGGCTTGTCTTGGCTTTTACATCATTGAGATAATTGTGAGATAATTTAATCTTAACACTGATTGCTTACAGATACTTTTTCCTAATTTCCAACCAGTTATATTATCTCAGTTACTCCATGTCTCCTAGCAACTCCATCCCTTCCCATTCCTTCTCTTCCCTTCATACCCGATTCAGCTTGATGATGATGCATGGCTTGCCATCCTGGTAACCATAGTAACGGTCTTGGATTCCAGAGCATGCTTCAAGTATGGTGCGGTTAAATTGACAGGAGCGCTTTGGATTGTTCTTCACATCACCACTGTCCTCTTGCTGGAAGTACTGGTCGGGAATGCATTCATTATTTTTTTGGGCTTGGATGGAGTCGTTGTAGGCTGCATGGGAGAGGACAGTGGGGTAGGGTTTATTTCATACAATTTCATGACTCAACTAAAACCTTGTTGCAACGCAACCTCCTACTCAATGACGGTAAAGGATTTATCTCTTATTAGGTAAAAACAATTCATTCTGGATCATTGGATAATCCAATGCAGTAAGCCTTTTGAGTCACTGTTGAAGACAAAGAGCTGGACTCACGTGACAGGAATTTGTCTAGAGCCTGAGCATACATGTCCCAGCTCTCAGTGTTCTGGATGTTGTAGACAATCTGGAAGGCTTCATCAGACTTGGGTCTAATCACTAAGCCTGTGAGTGACAGGGAGATAGGGCAGAAAGTTATGACATTTTGCACGCACTGTGACCTGCATTTTTCGTTTACATCTGCAGCATCAGTACCTGGTGTGGACAACCTGTCTTGCCAGGTCGGCTTGTGGTCATCCAAGGTCTGCAGCATGACGTACATGGTAAGGGCAAATAGGCCAGCAAGGAAGATGTAGAAAACCAAATAGAAGAGGAGGATGAGACCTGCATGGGAGGAGAAGAATGGATGGAATAGATTTGATCATGAAGCCAATGTATCCAATACTTTATCTGTTATCATATTTTCATACATTATCAATAAGTTTTATTCATAGATTGGAGGTGTGACACATTGTGATGACTAAAGTTTGCTGTAACTTTTTAACACAAACCAAGGATAATTACCAAGACAGCTAACTAGCATCCCTGAGAACATTGTTTTTTTTTTTCAGATTGTTGGTTAATTTGTTTGTTTCAAAGTTTTTTTTTAAATACTTGACATCATTTAAAATTTGCATGCTGTCACTAAGGTTCCCATTGTCATCTCTAAGCCATAATCAACACCTCTCCTTCAGTTCAAACCTTTTTATCCTAAAGAGTTGCTTTATGATGCATTACAGAAACAATAATAATATTTTTCATCAATTCTTTTTTTTTTTTTTAGAATGATTTCTCTATTCAAACCTCTGTGTCATTTAGGTCACTTGTTGAACTGGTGGCTGCGCATCATTGTGGAAGACTTTTAAAGTAAGTGTGAACATCTTTTGACCGACATCTCAAATGATAAGAAAATTATTAATGTTAATTGAATGTTTCTGTTGTCTTTCCGATCACCATCTGATCAAATTTACAAGAGAGTCCATGTAATGCTCAACCATCTACGGGCTCTTCATTCCATCTGCACTATTTTCTCACTAATTCTTTGTGCATCTCTGTGTCTTTTATGCATAAACTGCCCTACATTGCACAACAAAGTAATATTTTTTAGTTCATGGGAAAAAAAGCAATCTTCTAATGCTTTGTTTCCTCATACATTCTTGCACGATTGAGAAAGAAGCATTGTCTCTGGCCCAGCCAAGGAGAAGGAGATGTTAATATGATTGAATGGCTGGTGGCAAATTTCATCACAGAGAGGAAAGAATGATGACAGAGGGGATTCGGGGAGGAGAAGAACAGGAGCACCCCCAGGAGACTGGGTCATAGAGTAATCAGATTGTAAGACCATAGTGATAATGTTACATGTGACAGAAATTGAAGGCTGTAAATAATAAACTTTCTTCAACCCTCTTCGACTAATAATGCAATATTTCCTGCTACTTTTGTAGCAACTGTTTCTCTGGCATTTTTATCCACAAAGAGAACAGAACTACATAAATAGCATTTTCTATGACGCATCAACACCTGAGGCCAGTGTTAGGAAGCAGCTGAGTGGCCTGACCCTGTGCCTCTGCTGGAAGGTCCCCAGCAAAGCGCTCCATCAGCAAGCTCAGCATTGCAATCTGCCTCCCTCCACAGCAACATTTGTAAGAATCCATATCAAAATGTCAAGGGGGGAAGCTGATCTGAGGGGAGCACTTGCAGATGGGTGCCTTAATGATTTATAGCCTGTATGTGCGCTTTTTCATCACACACAATTGTTCATAGAAAGTTATTAAATATCTACAAAGTTGGGCTCCAAGCTATAGATCAGTGAGAGACATTGGAGAGAAGCTTTGACAAAACAAATGTTGAAGTGTTTTTCTGTGCCACCCAGGGGGGCGGTTGTGCTAACCACAAATATGACACCACCCTGGGGAGACTAAACGTGCACATGTACACACAGGATTTTGCATGCAGGCAGGTTGGCTTTCCCCCCTGGCAAAGAAGGTATTAGGTTTATAGTCCCACTCAGTCCAGACCGATGATGGACAGCGAAGCATCTCTTTTTCATCCTAGTTTTGTTTGCAGACGGCAGTTGAAAGCAAAGAACCAAAGGACAGCTTGGGATAATGCCGCATCCTGGTCTTTCTTCAATAATAATGGCAGGGGGTGTCTCTTTTCTCTCAGAATTAATTGGAAAGACTTGCTGATTAATTGCTTTTCAGTCTGGTGATCAAACAGACCTCTGAACTCAAAATGAAAAGATCTGGAAAGAGACTGGCTCGCTCTGAGCTGCACATCTTTTACTGTTAAAGATTATACCATATTTTATGCAACATGCAATTTAAAAGTAGAAAAAGCATTATAATTTTGCTCACTGATAGACCTATTAAGTTTCTATTTCCATTTTGCAGTGGGGGCCCTTTGTTGTTGTTTTTTTAAGTGGGAGGTGCAGAACACTTAATTAGTCCTGTTTTAAGTACAAGGTTCAACCATGTTTCATCAGCTATGGCAAGATAAAACATCAAAACTTTACAGAGATTATTTCCATATCACTGAAGTTTTTCACACAAAGCAGAACACAAAGAAGTGTGTGTTTCATCCTAAACAAAACCAAACCAAAAACACTTCTTTGATCCAATGCTCTGGAGCAACACTACACAATATAATGAGCAGTGAGACGTTGATTACACTGATGATTATTTTGCATTTTGTGTAAAGTGTACATAAAATCAACATACATGTAATTTTACAGTGTGAATACCTACATGACCTTGTTCACGGAGTGTTGCTTTGAAATGCTAAGTTTAGCAGACATCATGTAGTAACTTAGAACAGAAATAGCCTAATTAACAAGCCTTAGAGAGCAGAGCTTATAAGGGCCACCAGACCTTAGAGCACCTGGGACACTCTGAGCTGGATTAAGTTGACACTGTTGGAGGATTGCAACAAAGAAAGCCAAGACCAATGATTCTCAGCTACTCTCTACTGTCCATTAATGAAACATGATCACAACAGTATTGCAAGTGAAACTACTTTCAGCACCATTCCAACTCCGAGAAATAAGCATAAGTGCTGAGACCATGTTACCAGTCACGAGATCAAAAACAATTACAGTTCCTCAAAGTCTTTTCCTCTACCAGAAAATCCTGATTTGATATCTTCCTCATCAGCCAATGAAGTCATTAGGTTAGGATTAAATCCCTCACTGATTTACACGCGCTGGGAGGGGCCGGGTTGGAGGTGATACAAATAGCATTTGGCCCTCGGCTTTACCCAGATTAAAGTGCTCCAATGTCATTAGAACAGAGCCATATGTGCCCTTTCATGAATATTTTAAATATTTGTAGGGTTTATCCATAAAGGGAGTGGGGGTGCAATATGGGCAATTCTATTCCCCACAGAACCTCCGGGGGGGGGGTAGCCTGAAAAAAAATTGCATCATGTTGAGCGTACATCTGACAAAGGAACAAACATGCAAACCAATTGTGCACAAGTTTAGAAAGCCACTCTCCAAGAAACTGCTTGTGTGCAGCAGAATTTATATTACAGCTGGCTGCTGCACTCCCCACTGGAGAGAAGCGATGATAGGCACTTTGCAACAGAGTGGAACCTGTTTCAGTATAGAGTTGCGCTAATCTGGCTAATGCAAATGTAAATTAGGACCATATATAGACTATACCTTCATCCTTATGTTGAGTGCAATGCGCATGGAAAGCACTGTCGTAAATTAATTAATAAAAAAAAGCTGGCAGGAGGAGTAAAAATGTGCCGGCTTCCACAGCAGTGGTGCCGCAGTCAGATTTCAGCTCCTGACTCTGTGGACAGCGACAGCCTCTAATTACCTGAACACTGACTAAACGGAAGCAACTTCATTCATGATTATAGGCACAAAACTGTTTTACGCACATATTTTCAAAATGCCTCCCGGCTTGAAGCGTTACTAAGTATTTGGAGAAGGCTTCATAGTCTATGACAGCGACCTGTTACAGAGCCTGTATTTGCTGCATTGCTGTGGCTGGACAGTAGGTACTCACCCCAGCTGCTCGCCGTTCTGCCCATAAACTCCCTCGTCCTGGGGTTCCAGATAAATTCCTTCCATTCGCCTTTTTCTCTATCATTTGCCATTTTTTCCAAAATGTTTTGCCACCAAACCTCTAATAAAAGCGCCCTAATTGGATTGCAACAATTACCTAGGCAGAAGAGTGATAACTCCGCTCTATTACCGTGGCTATGTGAGGAATACCGCCGGAAATTAGAGAAGTCTACTAAATACTGTGCACGCAGGGAAAAAAAACTGAAATCAATGCAAGAGAGCACCAATATGGCCTATCTTATGAGAGGAATTGATAGGCTACTAGAGGAGGAAGCGGTCCAGCACCCAGAACAGACCTAATAACTGCCCTCCCCCCCAGCTCTTGTCTGCATGCCGCAGAGTTTTGATGAGTGGTGCAGAAATGTAGTGATACTGCGGTAAAGCACTCCCTCCGCCTTTCTCTACAAGCACCCGGCTACCCTACACACACACACACACACACACACACACACACACACACACACACACACACACACACACACACACACACACAC
>JAOXYM010000016.1:7328060-7340789 GCA_028567055.1 Leptatherina wallacei | reverse complement strand
CACACACACACACACACACACACACACACACACACACACACACACACACACACACACACACACACACACACCACTTCATCCTCCATCCCCGGCAAACTGTTCCCTCCTCCTCCTCTCACCTGGCCAATCGTCTGTCCTGCGCCTTCACTTCTTACCCTCCCAACGCATGAAAGACAACCTGAAAAGCAAATCTTGTCGCGGATAAAGGTCTTCCTCTATTGGTTCCGATGTCTTTGGCGTCACGTTTCCACACAAAAATCAACAGGACGTCCATCTGATGTTTCCACGCGGAGTCTAAAGTTTATGTTATCGGTAAGTCGCTCACTTATTCTCCGGTTGGGGTGCATCATTCATTCTGCAGTAAAGTCAAATTATATACGTTTATGCCTATTTAATAACTTTAAAGACTTTAAGAGAGCGTCACGCAGTTTGTTTTGTTTTTTTGGAAAAAAATAATAAGAAAATTATATTATAAATTGTAATTTAGGTAATCATAAAAACTAGATTCCTCTAAACCTCATTTGGAAAAGTACAAGATTAGATTTAATGCCAAAAATGCCAAAGCTATGGGGGTCGTCTGATGAATCAGTTCATGTGTGCCAACATTAAAGAAGTTAACTGTCTCATCACTTTGTACGGAGCCACAGCAGGGCCATTGGAGAGTGAAGACAGCATCCTCATCTGGAAGTAGAAGGTATTGCAGGAATGCCGCGGGAACATGATGTCCACTTTCCCTCTGGCTGCAGCAAATATCAAGATGTGGCATGAAAACATGGAACACTTTTGTTTGTTGTGTAAAGTTCATTATATAAAATTTATTTTCAATGACAATATCAATGCAAATATAGCACTACAGTGATTTCCAAGGTACACCGTATCTTACCATATCATTATAGTATGGCACACATATAATGGCCACTGTTTCAGAAGACACACAAAACCAACAGCTTCTGTAAACTATTTTGAAAAAAGATAGCCTACCTTGGATTTTGTATGTGTGTGAAAAGGAATCATAGTAAGGTGAGTACCTGGAATTTGAAATTAAACTGGGTACAACAGTAGGTATCATTGGAATATTTCAGTGTAAGGAATCCCTGCATGCATTGCACTTGCCCATTTCCCCTCAACCCAACCTTTGTTTGTTTGAAAATTTACTCATTAAGCTTAATCCCCTCAAACACGAGCAGGTAGAACAAAAACCAAAAAAGGCCAAGCAGTGACTCTCAAACATTTAGATAGGTCTTCTTTTCACTGGGTGTACTGTCGTGTATAGTTTGGTACTAACTATCGTAAAACAACAACAACATTCAAGCGCCTTAATACTATTACAGAAGGGCTGACTCTTTAAGGTACAAACTTCATTTCATGTGGCTTTCAAGAAAACAAAAAAAGATAAAGTAACAATAAGCACTATATTAATCAAGTTTTTCATGGTGACACCATGAAATTGAATGAACAACACCATTAATTCAAGATAGCAGCAAAGTATTAAAAAATGTGGAGCTGTGGAAATCTGTACATAAATAAAATAGAATGTAGAAAACGGGCCTTAAATAAATGGATAACAGAGCTTAAAGGGAATCTTGCATAAATTTGAATAAACAACTGTTGGCCTGTGCCTTTCTTTAGAGGGCTCACTGTTTATTAGTAGAACTCTAAGTAATGCATGGACTGGCTGCAGCAGATAAAGTACTTAATTCTTTTAGAAAAAAACGTGATCAAAGTTATGTTTATACAGTATATGCTACATAATATGTATTGATTACAAGTATGAAAATGGAAATAATTGCTACATTTTCAATACAGTTGTACATATCTATTTACAGTACATTAGGGTTTAATTTCTCCTAAGCATATACAATGCTTTGTGCAGATTGTTCCAGCATTCGGCTTGAGGTGATCAATACTCACAGTCTCATCAGTTGCACCATATTGCACAGTCTGTGTTGATGGGTGTCAGTGCTTGGTATTCCTGTGTGGTGGAACAATCTCTAATGTGCAACTGTGGATAAGCATGAGTGATTAAGGTTTTGTACCATTGATCTGTATTTGTTTTTGGCTGGACTGCACTGGTATGTGCCACTTTTTCTCACCTTGCAGCAACATATTCGTCTTTTTCTACAACCACATATTAGTGAAGATCTGCTCTTTGTAAAAGTCTGATATGATCATCTCTACACACATTTCTTTTTTTTCTTTTTCTTTTACAACACTGTATGTCTATCATGACATGCAGAGAATGACACAGTAAATATGACTTTTTCCAAGTCTTAGATATGTATGTTAGGCTAGTTGACACAAGTTTTAATTATGTTGCTCCAGCTGTGGGAGAATATTGCTATAAAATTGCAGAAATGTTGAGAAAGTAAATAGATTTACATTACAAATATGCAAACAGATACAGTAGGTAGCTTTTACTTCTCAGTGATGATTATTTGCATCCACAATGACAATCTATTGATACCAAAACATCTCGTATACATTCACGATTTCAAGAAACACTTCAATAACTTATCTATGAGTCTTGCCTTTTCTCATCCACAGAGTAATTTCTATGCTTGTGAATTGGAAAAAAATATGCAATTTAATTATGTCTCAAGTAGTCAGGAGGAAATTTGGCAAAACCAATCTCAGTAAACAACCCACTCGTTAGTATTTAGTGGCTGTCCATTTTGTAGCGATAATACTGGTGTTTGTGGCAAAAATCATTGGCAAATAGAACATATCAGTGTAGTACTTAGTACAGAGCAGATAAAAACAGCTGGGTAAGAAATTAATTTAGACTGATTGTAGTACTTATTTCTCTTCACCTCTATATCAGCCTTTTTTGTGGTTGTTTTGTTTACATTAACAAGTTCAGAGTCTCCTTCATTCCCATTTTCGGCTTAGTCTGTAACACAAGAGGAGTACAGTAGAAGTGAGCGTTTTTGTCTTCGTCCACAGTCTCTCTTTTCCTTGTGGTTATCATGTCACCAGAACCCTCTCATGAATTTTCTGGTTATCATCTCTATTTGCCAGTTATTTGTTCAAACATCTTTTTCGTCTTTGTTTTGGGGACTGGTCTGTCTTTGCACCTCATATAGCTGTGTCCCACACAACGGCCTGCGGCCTCTGGCAGGGTGGTGTGCCAGTCTTTCGTGGTTCAGGTGTCCGTCTCCAGCTAGGGAGAATGGGCATGCTGTCCTGCTTACACAGACTTTTGTCAGGGCGCCTGTGGGCCTTGATCTCCTTGCACAGACAGCGTTTCCGCTCAATGACTTCCAGCAGCTTGCCGTCTCTCTGGGTCTGTGTTGAGGATGGGGTGTTTCCCCCACTGATAGAAGGCTGTCCCTGTGCCAGCTGGGCGAGCTGCTGGAACTGCAACTGCAGGTGGTGCTGTTGCTGAAGCTGCTGGAGCTGCTGCTTCAACTGCAGCTGCTGCTGGTGAAGCTGGAGATGCTGTTGCTGCCGAGACATGCTGGGACCACTGGGACTACAGGGAATTTGAGGCAGGGCCATACCATGCAGCTGCAAATAGGAAATAGTTACTTCAGTGAATCTGAGCAGAATTTCATGACATAAAAGCATCTGAAATTTTTAATCTGTATTGTCTGCAGTGCAGCTAGTAGTAATGATCAGAACAAAGCTGCAGTTCCTGTGGGCAGCCACCATGATGCAGTGTTGCTGCTTCTGTTACAGTTTGAGGGAGGGTCAGTCAGTTGCATGCAGACTGTCTCTGCAGTACACTCGAACTGCGTCAGCACTTGCTATGAAGCCAGAAACGGGGAAAAGTGTACTACTAGGAAACTGCAGTTCACCCCTCCTTAACACAGTTCAGCATGTTCTCATATCCACATTACTCTTTAATTTACTGACTGCATATTAACCAACGTCATACACCTTTTTTCCCTTAGAGGCAAAACCTTATTCTGCTCAGTGGGCACATCTACCAGCTATAAATAGATCTGGAGGAGCACTGTCTCCAGCAGAAGGGTGAAGTAATAATGAACACAATATTAATGTTCGCTTTAAAATATACTGTATTTGAAGCTTATGGTCTTTGCAGTTATGAAGCTTGATGTTATATATTCACCTGATTTAAGGCTTCTCTTGCTGGTAGACTGCTTTGTCTCTGGACATCTCCTCCACCCACTTGCCTCACTCCAGCAGCAGAGGAGGAGCGGCCCAGCCGCCCCACTTCTGTGAGGAAACAAACATTACAATGTGTGCCTGCTAATTGGAACAGTAGAATATAAAACACAGAGCTTTGTATGTCTAACTACACTTGTGAAATAAGAAAGTGCCAATGTGCATTGAGTTTTCATCATATCTAAGCTATTAAACAATTATATTTTACTTGAACACTTATGAATGATTAATATTTCACCTAAATCAGATCATTCACTATTCAATAATGACTGGATATATCAATACTTGACTACACGACTACACTTTTGGGAGATATATTCACACAATAAAAAGTGAACTCAAAAGTTAAATCACAGAGAAGACACGTTTCACAACTTCTTGGATGGTTATAACCATTTTTACCTGAATTCTAACATGTCAAAGTTCCATTTGATCTCTTACAAGAACTAAAAGAACAATAAGGTGTCCAAGTTTTGTAGTTGAAGACTTCAACTACAAATTCACTGTGAAAGGAACTCTAAATAACTCAACTCATCGCAACATTATTTATATAGCACTTTATCAAGCACAGAAGAACAACCCTAAAAACTTTACAGAATAAAAGCTGTAAAAGAACACAACAACAATAATAAAAATAAAAACAATAAAAGTTCCAGAATACCAGAAATGCCAGAACAGATAAATTATCGAAAACCTCTTTCAAATAGATATGTTTTAAGTCTTGTTTTGTCTTGTTCTGGTGTTCTGCACACAAACCAGCAGCTGGTTTGATAAAAGGGCAATCTAAAAACTAAAGACTCTGCTTCCCATTCTGGTCTTCGGAATCAGACGTACCGCAAGGAGACCAGTATTCTGGAAACGGAGATGTCATTGTGGTTGATAGGATGCAATGAGATCTTTCATATAGGATGAGGCTGAACCATTATGGGCTTTGTAAGTAATGAGAAGAATTTTATAATGAAATAAATTTAATGGGGAGCCAGTGAAGAGGGGCCAATACTGGAGAAATGGGATCAAACTTGGATGTGCTGGTCAGAACTGAATTAACTAAATCATTTTAAAAGAAGTATTTGGACAACCTGCTATAACGGCATTACAATAATCATGCCTCGACAAGATAAAAGCATACATGTGTTTTTCAGCATCACACTGGGACAAAATGTTCCTGTTCTTAGCTGTGTTCTTTAAATGAATAAAAGTGGTTCTGCATACCTGCCTTAAATGAGGAAGACAGAAAAGATTTTGGCCAAAGACAACCCCAAGGTTCCTCATAGTAGTGCTCAAAGCAAATATGATGTCATCCAACAAAAGTTAATGCATGCACAGAGAATCTCTTATATGTTTTGGACCAAAAATGATGACTTCAGTTTTTGTTGACTTTAAAAGAAAAAGTTCCAGCACATCCAGGCCATAATATTTGCAAGACAGGTCTGCAATCTAAGTAACTGATTTGTTTCAGTGGGTTTCAGTGATAAGTAAAGCTGATTATTATCAGCATAGCAGAGAAAACTGATATTATGATTTCTAATGATGTTGCTCAAAGGAAGCATGTATATTGAAAAAAGGATTGGGCCAAGACCATAACCTTGGAGGATACCTTAGTTGACTTGGGTTTGTGTGGAGGAGACATTATTGACATATACAAACTAGATTTTGTCAGATGGATCTGATTTGAACCAATCGAGAGCAGAGCCCTTGATCCCAATGATATATTCAATATATATACTTTGCAACAAAATTTTTTAGTCCAGTAGCGTCAAAAAAAGCACTAAGAGCCAGAAGTACCATCACAGATAAGGTGTTGTGATTAGAAACTGAAAAAAATGTTAAGGACAATTAGAGTTTGCTTACCTCCGTTGCGACAAGCAGGAAAAGTCTGGCAGGGAAGAGGTAGCCCTGCTCTGGGCAGAGCTCTGAATCCTGGGGCGCTATCAACACCCGCCAAGGACTCACTGTGACCGAGGCCTCTGCTGATGGCACCACTGAAATGGACTGGGATGCCTGAGTGGCCTCCTCTAGACCCGATTCCGAGGTCATCTTTATCCATCCTTAACAGAGCATCAGTACTGCCATTCCAGGCCCGTCCTTCATCCTCTGAGCCATGGGAAGGAAAGTGAGGTATTAATTTTAAGAACAGAAACACATTTATAGATCTTATAATTTTTTTTACATTAAAGCATTTGCACACTAAACTTTGACATACTCTCCGTCTCTCTGCTCCCATGGCTGAAAGACAGTTTCCTCTGCATCGGCCAGTATGACCCCTCATCTGCAGCTAAGCTGCCACTGCTGTCCCAGGGCATGAATCCAACTTTTGACGAAGACCCTCCATTGCTTTTAGATGCTCCCTCACCTAAACCAGTAAGAGTCAGGGGCTGTTGCAGCGATGGAGTCTGAGAGTTGCCTCTCAAGCTCTCATATGCTGGCGGTCTCCGGAAACCACCAGAGGGGTAGGTCCACAGCAGGGGGCTGTCTGAGGAGGGCGGCTTGTATGCTGGCAGACCATGAGGAGTGTGAGAGCGGAGATGTGGGCGAGAATGAGGACGCTGGGATGAGGATAATGGCGTTGGTGTGGAGCTAGTGCTGCTTTGAGGCATTTGGCTGCTACTGGTCATAGAGCTATCTATCGGTAAGGAGTGTGGTCCGTCTCTATCCCTATCCCTTTCTCTGTCTCTGTCTCTGTCCCTGTCTCTATCTTTATCCTTATCTCTGTCCCTGTCTCTGTCCTTCTCTTTGTCTCTGTCTCGTTCCCTGTCCCTGTCTCTACCCCTGTCCCTCTCTTTATCTCGATCCCTGTCCCTATCCTTGTCCCTCTCTTTATCCCTCTCTCCTTTTTCGGACTTCAACAGGAAGCTAACAGACTTGCCCTCCTTGCTGGTACTAGATGTTTGTGTCTGGACTGTGGCCTGGTTTGAAGTCTGAGAGTTGCTCTTTGTTGGAACAGGGGAGTCTCCTCTATCTGGCTTGCGATAGTGATGGTAATGGGAGGGGCGATGGTGAGGGTGGTGATGGTGGTGCGAAAAGGGAGAGGTGGATTTGGAGGAGGGAGGTAGTGGTGTGGAGTGACTCCTAGCTCTCAGTCCAGGTGCAGGGGCTAGCTGGGCCTCTCTGCTGTGTTTGTCCTGCTGTGTTGCACTTCCTCCTGATGACTCCTTTGACCCTGACAGAGAAACAGGGACATTAGAAGAAGTTGAGGAGGAGGTGCTGGCTTGAGTTGTTGCAGTGGATGTTTGGGTTCCCATTTTAGAAGAAGCTGATGCCTTGGTTTGCACCCCGACCCCACTGGAGGCAGCTGCTGGCTGAGGGAAGGCAAGAAGTGGGGGCCTGTGTTGTAGAAGATTAGGGAAAGGGGCTGGGATCTTTGTGTTGGACTCTGGCTCAGATCTACTACCTTGCAGCAGATAGGGAGTAGGAGCTCTTGGCGTGTGAGGACTGGTGGAGAGGACCTGAGGTATAGGAGTGGAAGATGTCGAGGAAGGCAGAGGAGATGAATGAGACATTGAAACTGTGGCTTTAGGTTTGGAATAGGATGGGGAAGATGAGGAAGGGCGTGGCAGAGAAGAGGAGCTGCTAGAGGAGGATGGGGTGACATGGAAGTGTTTTGAGGATTTCAGTTTCTCATGTTTAGGAGGGAGGTGTCTCTGGGACTCTCTGTTCTCCTGCTGTGGGTATTTCATCTCCTCATAGATTGCCTCGCTCTGGTCTGAGTCAGAGTCTGGTGTCGTGGCCACAGGGGTGACAGGATGGGGTGTGGCTGTCTGGCTGTCTCTGGTGAACACTTGGCCCACCATTTCTATATATACAGGCTCATCATCCCCATCTCCTGTCTGAATCTGAGAGTCTGCTGCCTGAAAGGGCATGGATGTGGCAGAAGGAGGCACACGTGGAGGAAGAGGGTCAAAGGTAAGCTGGGTGCTGGGACTTCTCTTGGGTTTTAAAGGAGGCACTTTCTTTCCTCCAATCTCCCCAGAGTCAGACTTCTTCATGGCTGTAAGAGATAAAAAGAAATGTCAAGAACAGAAGTAAAATCCTCTGAAGAAAATTACCTCAAACCACATTTCTTACAGTTTTTCTTCTCTGAGTGTTTGGCCTGTGAATGAGAGGGTGGAGGCGGTGGTGGAGTCTCAGGAGGTCCTCTGCTGTCAGCTGATGAGGAGCTGAGGCGAGTACTCGGATGGCGCTTGGGTTTTGCTGGGGGGCAGCGGCCACCATGTTGGGACTGAGTGTCTGAGTAATCTCCATTCTCTAGGCTTGTATCCCCGGCACCAACAGCATGGCAGGATTGAGAACGTGGCGCCATGGCGGAGGCACAGGTGTGAGGAGACAGGTCCTGGGAGGCGGGCATGGTCATGAAACCCATCCGGAAGTGCCGTCGGAAAGAAGCCAAGTCTCTAACTTTACCAACGGTAGCTGCTGGATCGTTTTGGGTGGAGCTGCAAGAGTGGGAATGGGGTTGAGAAGGTGTGGAAAGAGAAGAAATATTGAACCACAAAGAAATCAAAATAAAGTGGAAAAAAATACATGTACTACCCCTTATATTGACCTCACTCTTTCCTCACTCTCTTTGGTCATCAGAAATTCTCTTTGCATTGAAGACTTGCCGGCTGGGCTTTCGCTGCAAAAGGAAGACCCTGGATTTCATGCACCTTTCCATCTGTTTACACCTCAAACACATTCAATTAGGAAATCAAATCCCTTGTCTAAAGGAAAGTAGAAGTGTACACTGCTGTCTAAATCCCTTTTTTCTTTTTATGTTTACATCCTCGATGCACATCTGTAGTCTGTGTCTGAGGATTGCCAGAAGCATTTCATCTGTTACCATGGGAACAGTTGTGAGTTTCTGGTATTTGAGTTCATCTTTGAAGTAATCAATGGAACAGGCTCCCACAACAATAAATAAAACTGACAGAGAGGGATATCAGACAAAATATTGCAGTTTTTAAATTATAGTGTGGATTAGTTGAGGCTGCATTTCTCCTTTCGGATATCTGTGATATTTTTGCCAAACATGTAAAGAAAAATATTTTGGCAGACACCCGCTGAATGTTAATGTTAGGTTTTGTTGTAGTTACAAAAAGCAAAAAAAAAAAAAAGTAATCCAAAAAGATCTTTAAAAATGAACTATGGAAGGCATTATAAATACATGCCAGATTCCCAAATTATACAAAATCGTTGTTGATTAATTATGAATAAAACAACTGAATTTCAGATAAAGTCAGGTCAGTGGTTCAGCTTACTAACATAAAACAGTTATGTTCAGAGCCCTGCTGAGTTTATCAAAGGTTTACAAAATGGCTTTAGACAACCCTCTCCTTGCTTTTCTGCCTTGTAGACAGGTACTCTTCACAGGGTGTTATGCTGCTTCACCCAACAGCAACATAGGATAAGTCCCTTGTCATTATTGCGGCTGCAATTCTGAAGCTACTTCACTTTGGAGAGAAAGCGTTGACTTCTGTGGAGCTTAGGGTTGTTCCTTATTTCAGAGAAAAAACACCAGGAGCATATTCTGATAATCATATGTGTGTCTGCATGTTTAAGACAGCAGAAAATAGTCTGTGAGTGTGTAGTTACACAATTATTCTAAGAATAAGTGATTCATCATAGTATATAATGGCAACATATGACAAGTCATGCAGTACACTCTTTGATAAGTTGGGATCCCTGTGAGGCAATGAAGCACACAAGAAGACAATTGGAGCTTACAAATTGTATTCAGCATTAGAAGCAGCAGCAGAAGGAGCACTGAGACTGCTCATCACAGGAAACACAGAGGCTCCTATTTGCATCCTCTTGTGTGAGGTAGCGTGCATGTGTATGTTTGCTTATGCATGTGGTATAGTGGCAGTGTGCATTTACATCTGTACAAGTATGTTTGTGCCCTTGAATGCCTGTGGAGATGTACTACTGACTCCTCACAATCCACATAGATACAAGAGGGCCAAATTTAGCTCAGAACAGACGCTGAGCGGTTCCCTTCTAGCAGCTTGAAGAGCTGTTTTTTCTCTTATTTCGTCTAAGGGCTGGGGCTCTCAACAGCTTCAAAATGAGACCAAAGAAATAGCTGTTCAAAGACTACCAGGACTCTCACCTTTTTATTTGCTCTCTCTTTCTTGTCGCTTTGTATTGATCCCATAATCTGCAGTAGCTAAAGTAAAGTTGAAAGAGAAGATAAATAGCACGCTCATATCAGCTCTTTAAATTTGAAGCTACAGCAAGCAGCTGCTTTTATTAGATTGCTACAAAGACTGGAAACATGGGGGACACCCTTTATTTGGCTTTGTATTAGTGTGACAAATTTTGTCTTTCAGCATCTTGACACTAATTTGGACTAAATTAAGTCCAAATAAGAATTTACAACTTAAAATCAGGAACAATTGTGAAGGTATGGAAATTGCTAAAGAGCAGGTTCTTAGATTTACTTTTAATTTGATGTTATTACAGGCAGTATTTACTCAATATGTTTAATTTCAGGGTGTATTTTAAGCTTGCAAAACATTGAAATGAAGCTAAAAGTTGGGATGGGGTAAATTCAGGCAAGTTATAAGATATAAAATTTAGTTAATTATATTATTTCAAACAGGTGATGTGAACAGTTAATCATTATTTGGTACAAAAGCAACATCAAAAGGTTTAGTCTTTGAAGAGCAAAGATGAGCAGATCTCCAGTTTTGCAACAAATATGTGAGAAAACAACTTAAATGTTTGAAACCTACAATCCTTACTGCAAGAATGAGAATTGATCAGCATATTACTTCCTCTACAGTACATAATATAAAATAATTTAAGGGTTTAAGGTATCACTCATGATCATCTCATATCCCTCAGACAGCAATGCATCAAGAACTGACATTGATCAATAGTGAGTATTACCACATGGGCAGAGAAACAGACATAATGTGCTTTCCAAACTAAAGCAAAAAGGCCCATTCAGACTGTTATCAACCAATCAACCAGCAACTAACAACAAAAAATGGAGTGTGTGTTGGTATATACATTTAAATGTATTAGCACCCTGGGAAAAAGCTCATTTGAACTTCTGTGATGGCAACAAAAAAAGTTAACTGAGATTGTAGACCAACTTTTGCTGCCTTTAAGTTGACATATTTTCTGGGGACATCCATGCATTTTTCAACAAGACAGTGTAAAACTATTTTCTGCAAACATAAAGACAGAAAAAGAGGATAGAGGTAGGCTACTGGACTGCACTCCTGTCCTCAGTAGACAATATGTGGACAATACTGCAACAACAGCAACCCTATGCTGTTGCAGTGTTGTTGATATGAATAATTTGACAAAAAACAACTGAAACACTTCATGACTTGGTGTCCTCAAAGCCAGAATGCCTTTTAACTGTTGAGTTAACGAAAAGCACCATTACAAAGTGGTAAAAGCTCAGTGTTCCAACTTTTTCGAAAAAAAAAAAAAGTGTTGTAGGGCTGAAATGTAGCCCTACAACACTATAGTAAATTGTACTAAAGTAAATTGTTACAGACAAAACATTGAATATTTCAAGTTACTGCTGTCTGCAATGAAATGATCAAGTGCATGATCAATGTTTTGGCTGGTATAACTCTATTAGATGGTTTTCTTGAATTTCAGCTAATTCAACTAACTCAAGAAAGAAGACAGACAAAAATGAAAACTTAGCTCAAAAAGAAAGGAAATTTGTGAGTGGTCTATTATTTCTTTCTTGAAATAATGCGTAATGGCAATAAATCTTATATTGTTGGAAAGCCTGTTTATTTTCCTTTTAAATAGTGCCACATTTGTAAGGAAAATCCATTTTCCAGATGAGCAGCAGATTTGAGTATGTGGGTTGGGCTCAAGAAAAACTTGCCAAATCTTCTGCATCTCCCTCATTGGAACAACAAGGTTTGTCATCATTTGAGACTATCTCAACACATATATATTGAGATGAGTTCCTGCAACCAGTGGAAATTCCATATCTCCACATAATGGGACAAAGCTCTACCCTCCAAGAATACAACATTCGCCCCAAAAGGAGTGGGATTTATCTAAGACAGCCTCCAGAATTTGGGATTGTAGACGAAGGAATGACCTGCAACCCCAATGAACACTTGTGGAATCAGCTTGGGTATGCTGTTTGTGTCAGAGTGACCTACACAACCACACTGGCTGACTTGTGACAAATGCTGGTTGAAGAATGGGATGCCATCCCACAGCAGTGTGTGACCAAGCTGGTGACCATCATGAGGCGGAATTGCCAGGCTGTTGTGGCTGTGAATGATACTTCCACATGAGGCTCCTGTTTGGTAATTGAATAAATTGTCAATATGCCTCGTTTCTTCAGACTTCAATCATCCAAACCAAAAAAAAACGACACCAAACAAGAATCAATAGCAGAATAAGCTATTTGCAAAGATGTATAGTAACGAAATAAAACTACTTCACTACTCATGTTTGATTTTATTGTTCTTTTTACTGCTCTTAGGTTTATTTTTATTCATTTATTTATTTTATCCTGTTTTATTTTTATCTTTTTTTCCCCCAGTGTTTTCCTATGAGTGTGACAGACTGGCGACCTGTCCAGGGTGTACCCTGCCTCTCGCCTGATACTTGCTGGGATAGGCTCCAGCCCAC
>JAOXYM010000016.1:7271854-7327960 GCA_028567055.1 Leptatherina wallacei | reverse complement strand
TTGCTGGGATAGGCTCCAGCCCACCCGCGACCCTGCATGGATTAAGCGGTACAGAAAATGGATGGATGGATGGGTTTTCCTATGAGGATCCTCCACGTCGGGAGCTGTGCCTGATTGGTCTACAGGGTCGTCTCTGTGGGGGTAGCCTTGATCGGGGTAGTTGGCAGGGTTCTGCGCTGCAGTCCTCTGGCTGTGGTGGAGGACCTGGCCTGCCCTGATCTTGGCGGTTCCCATAGCGATGCCCTCTGTGGTCAATGGTGGGGTGGCTCCTGGTGTGGACGGGTCCCTAAGATATCGTTTTCTCACAGCGGTGTCAAGCCATTTGTCTTTAAGCTCAAATTATATTTTTACATAATCATTTTAATTAAAGAGACAAAAATTAGAAAGAAAATTTTAGATTTTATGCAAAAAGGGGGGGGGGGGGCATCAGGTGTTTGTGTTGGGTGTGTGTATGTGCGTGCGTGTGTGTGTGTGATGATGAATGTGTGAAAAGTGAAAAAGAGTATGATCAGGTGTGTGCTATTGATTTTGATGTTTTATACTTATTATTTTTTAAATAGTTGTTTTTATGATGTGAAGCACTTTGTGATGTGTCATGTATGAAAGGTGCTATATAAATAAAGTTTGATTTGATTTGATTTGATACTGTACTGAAGTAGTAAAATGTGGTATCTATACTTTATTGGGGTATTATTTTTTTCAACTACTTCCACTTTTACTCCACTACATATTTTGGCTAAATTTGATACTTTTACTCCGATACATTTTTAATGTGCTGCATCATTACTCCTTACCAAGGGTCGCATTTACCGTATATTTTCCGTTATTTACTTTTTTTAAAGGGTGACGGGAACTCTGAACGGCATGGCTTTGAAATATTGCAATTGACACATTGGGATACTTGTACTTTTACTTTCAGTACTTGAGTAGAAAATTTTCAAATAAACTACTTGCAATACTTAAGTACAAATAATTTTGTTGAATACTTTAGTACTTCTACTTAACTGTGGTGCTTCAAGAACACTTCAACTTCTACTCAAGTAACCTATTACATTGAGTACTTGTACTTTTACTTGAGTCTTGGTCTCAAGTACTTTATACATCTCTGGCTATTTGGCATTGGAAAAGAAAAATTGGCAAGTTTTTCATGGGTGCCACATACTCAACTATACTACTCAGCCCACTAATACAGTACATTGTCCTTACAAATGTAGCACCAATTAAAAGGGAAAGAAACAGATTTATATAAAATGTATTACCAGGCAGCAAAGTTACAACAAAGAAATAATCAACCAAACGCTAATTTCCTTACTATAGATATCAGGTCTGTTCTCAGTAAAACCCTCCTACTTTTGGTAGATTCATCTCTTTCTTTGAATACCTCCAGAGTGCAAGATCTTCCCAAAAGCTTCCACTTTAGTGAAAAGGCTTATCAGAGGAAATCCAGTTTAGATTATTCTGCCTGTAGCATCTTCTGTCCCATTTCTAATTTACTTGTTGGGGGCAAAGTTTAAGAATGTTTGAGCAGCTGAATGAGATCTTTTAGAATATTATCTATAAAACAATCTTTTTTGAGAACAAACCAGAGAAGTTACATCATCTCTTATCGAGTGTCATTGTTAAACACTGACAGTGTCATTCTGTTGGACCCTACAGATGTATTTGACACAATATACAACACTTTAATTGAATGCCTTCAGATATTGGTTGGCTCTGTGTGATTTTAAACCTGTGTGATTCCTCTTCTTGTCAATGCCTGATAGTTTACCTTACAGCAATATGAATTTGTGACCTGATTGCTGTATTGTTGCATTGTTTGTAAGCATGTGACAAAAAGTTGTAGACCTCCCAAAGCAACTGGCAAACAAAATGAGTTTCCTGTCTCTGATTCGATCTTCTCATTGAATAACCACATACACTGTAATGTCTTGGAACTTCCACTACAAGACAGTGCATGGCTTTGTCACGTCTGCAGCTGACCTTAGCTTTGAGGTTTTTTAATCATGTGGTCATTACTTATTTTCTTGGATCATGAGGCTGGGCTGACAGCTGCAATAAAGTATATTTATGATTAAACTGAATGACTTCAAACAAATGAGATTAACATTTCAAAATAAAATACCTATTTGTGGATCTAAAGGATCATATATTTGTCTTTGAATTTTCCCTGCCTGCCAAGTTGTTACTTGAATTCCTTTAAATGGATCACCAGCATACACAATGTATGGCATCGTATCATAATGCTGTGCTGATGTTAAAAAAAAACTAAAGCTGATAGCGAGTTTTTATCCTACCACTCGTCACTACTGGGAATAGTCTGTCTGCCTGTATTAGAGAGCCGTAAGAAACCCACTCTATTTTTAAAACTCGTACTGAAACTCACCTATTTACCACTTTGTAGCTCCAGAGCCGCCTCTGCTTTATAATATTTCTCTCTCAAAGCCCCAAGATCTCAAACTGTCTACCATTCCCATCTACTCTTCTGTCCCTCTACACTCCTTCATTTATCCCCAACCCTGCCCCGCGCCTAATCATCACCAGTCATGTCCTGCTTCTAACCTCTGCTGCTCTGGCCCCGCCTGACTGTGCTTTCATCACTCATTGTGTCCTACTTGCTGCCCCACACCTCCACTACCTTGATGTTGTCGTGACGTTGATTCGTGCTGCCAGCACAAGGACCTCCAATTACCCTGTGTGTCAGAAAGCACTTGATGGGACTGCTAAATAAACCCAATTGTCATGTTTGATGCTCCCCCTCTTTTGGTGATTTGGAGGTGATTCATATCTAAACTGACTTCTCTTCTTAGATGCTCAGATGCAGAACATGCACTCACTTATAGTGATGCACACACTATTTAAGACAATACTGCCATGTGTATACTGTGATGTAAGTGTGATGATGCAATGTTGACATCTTTTAAGGTACTTGCTCGTTTTTCTGGATGTGCATTTGTCAATATGTATTTAAGTTGTATTTTCCCTGAAAATCATAACATTAATTTGAGAACAAATGACTACGATACCTGTACTAAGACTGTTTTAGTTAATTATTAATGGTAACTTTTCACTTGTGCTGGAAGACTCCCCAAAGCAGCAGCTGGACCCAACACATCCTCAGCTAACAGGGTTGTAATATTGCATAAGTAAGAGGCCAGAACATACACTGCAAAATGTTTCATGATAACTTCAACATTTTACTGAAACAGAATTAGGAAGCAGAGGGAAAAAAAATATTCACAGTCTGCACAAAAAAATTATATGTCAAAATACTCAATATTGGTTAAAGTTACAAATGCCATCCCAATTAAAAGAGAACAAGGAAAATTTATCAAATGTTGAAAATTTTGCATTTTACTATTGCATGAAAAAGAAAATTACTCATCATGAATGTAATGGCAGCAACATGTTTTTAAAAAGCTGGGAAAGGGCCATGTTTACTTCTGTGCAGCGCACTCTCTTCTTTTGACAACAGTCTATATTTCTGGGAACTGAGAAGACCAGCAGCCACATCTTTGGGAGAGGAAAAGTTGTTCTGATCTTCTCCTATGGTTCTATACTGCTCAAAAAAATAAGGGAAACACATAATCATTACCATGTAACTCAAAGTCAGTCACACTTCTCTGATATCAATCTGTCCAGTTAGGAAGTAACACTGATTTTGAATCAGTTTCACCTGATGTACAAATGGAACAGACAACAGGTGGAAATAAAGAGGCAATTACCAAGACAACCACTATAAAGGAATGGTTCTGCAGGTGGTGGCCTCAGACCATTTCCCCGTCTTCATCCTTTCTGGCTGATTTTTGGTCACGTTTGCATTTTGCCAGTCCCCTCACCACTAGAGGTAACATGAGGCGGTGTCTGCAACCCACAGAAGTTGCTCAGGTAGTGCAGCTCATATAGGATGGCACATCAATGTGCACAGTGGCAAGAAGGTTTGCTGTGTCTCCCAGCACAGTGTCGAGAGCATGGAGGAGATACCAGGAGACAGGCCAGTATACCAGGAGATGTGGAGGACAACAACCCTGCAGCAGGACCACTATCTGCTCCTTTGTGCAAGGAGGAACAGGAGGAGCACTGCCAGAGCTCTACAAAATGACCTCCAGCAGGCCACTAATGTGCGTTTCCGCTCAAACTGTGAGGAATAGACTCCATGAGGGTGGTATCAGGGTCTGACGTCCACAAGTGGGGCCTGTTCTCACAGCCAAACACTGTTCAGCTCGATTGGCGTTTGTCAGAGAACACCAGGATTGACACATGGCTTCCTTTGTTCTTTATGGATGAGAGCGGGTTCACATTGAGAACATGTGACGAAGTGAGAAAGTCTGGAGATGCCGGAGAGAACGTTTTGCTGTCTGAAACATCCTCCAGCATGACCAGTTTGGCAGTGGGTCAGTGATGGTCTGGAGAGGCATATCTTTGAAGGGCCACACAAACCTCACTGATAGCTAGAGCTGGGATGAGATCCTCAGACTATATGCTGCTGCAGTGGGGCCTGGGTTCCTTCTGATGCATGACAATGCTCAGCCTCCTGTGCCTGGAGTGTGTCAGCAGTTCCTGCATGGCAACGGCATTGATGTTATGGTTTGGACTGCCCGTCCATAGCATCAATGGGTATGTCACAAAGGTGCTGAATCCAATCCAGCACCTCTGTGACACCATGTCTTGTTTCATCCATCACCGCCATATCACACCACAGACTATCCAGGGGTTGACTGATACCCTGATCCAGGTCTGGGAGGAGATCCCTCAGGAGATCATCCGTAGTTTCATCAGGAGCATGCAACACACACAACTGAACGTCATATTGAATTGTCTTGAAGAATTTCCACGGAAGTTGGGTCAGCCTGATCTACCCACTTTTATTTTGAGTATGACTCTGAAGCCAGACCTCCATTGGTTAATGACTGATATTGATCATTCTTATGATATTTTGTTCTCAACACATTCCACAACGTACTGAATTAAGATTTCCAATATTTAATTTATCAAGATCTAGATGTGTTGGTTAAGGGTTCCCTTTATTTATTCATTTTTAGCAGTGTAGTTGATCAAAAGTCCTGGGTCCTCTAATGTATTTTGCATTTAATGATGCACCAATTGTTTTCACCTGGTGAAAGGTCTGAAAAGCAGACAGACCAGTCCAGCATCCAGACTCTTCCATGATGGTGTCATATTGTTTTGAACCTAATTCGCTGTAATGTGTTCCTCTAGGTGTTTCTTTTTGGTACCACTTACTTTTTCATTCTTTCGTTTACTTTTCCCAACTTTTTTGAGACCTATTGCTGCCATCAAAGTCAATATCAGCAACATTTTTTAGGAACACTTATGTTTCAATACTTGGGTTTTATGTTCTGCTGCTAATAGAATATTGGTGAATGAGATTTGCTGATTGTTTTCTGTTTTTATTTATATTTTACATGGTAATTACTGAAAAAAAACTTTATGTACGTCATCAGCATAACACATTATCTTCATTGTGATCTGCTGATATGTAAATTTGCATGATACTTCTCATGCAAACCCCTTTGACTTCATAAACTGTGCTTGGAATTAAGATTTTAAATTAAAGTCATTCACACAGGCAAAGAGGTTTATATTTCAGCAAACTAAGCCTTACTGTAATCCCATATATGCAGAGCTCCTCTGAGCTGATCCACTCACCTCTTTTTACTTCCCTCTTGGTCTCTCTGCCTCCAGTCCAAACGGCTCTTACGATACAGCAGGTTCATGTCGCTGCGGGATCGCTCCTCCTCGCAGCCTATCACAGTACAGTGTAGCCGCTTGCTTCGCCTCTCTATGTCACGCAAGAAATGCTCGACTGCCACATCCTGGGCAGAGCCAGAGCTCATGGTATTGAAGAAGACTCTGAAGAAGTGGACGTGTGCCACAGGCAACCCTCCTTCAAACAAGAAGAAACAAGAGCAATGTTTGAAAACATTAATCATTAAGAGAACACATATAAGCTACCCAGTCTGCATGGAGCTGACAAGTCTGACAGTGGTTACTATGTGATGTAGAAACACCATATGACACCCAAGTAAACTAAAAACACTAGCAAAACTTTAGGGGTATCATAGATTATGATGCCCATCCTGCACGTTTCTCCACCTGGCAGCCATCACAGCAAAGACACAGTGATGCATGATGATGGAAGTTGCTATTTTGTTTACCCCAAACACTAGTGTATTTATACATGCATTATCCAGTTATGAATATTTGAGTAAGCATTGTAACTCAGCTGCAGAGCATCTTTGGCTGCAGGCCCTGGGATGGCCTATCTAAGCCTGTCTGCTAAGCAGACAGTAATGTGGTTTGTCATATGTAGCGCATGCACAGCTTCCTGTTCATGCTCCCCCCATGAGAAGTCAGGCTTGTTGTGGGGCAGATCTATGAGAGTCCAACCGTGCATTCATGTAAGGGAATGTGAGTGAGCAACACAATTGGCTAAGAAAAGCGCAGCTGTCAGCTGATGCATGATGCTAGTGTTTTTCCATCAGAAATAGAAACTGAGTTTGAATGTGTTCTGGAGGACACTAAATATTATCAGTACTGCTTCTGGCATCAGTTTGTTGAGTAGCATTTTTGTTGATCAAAACTGAATTGCTAATGTGGAAGCTTTTTTGCAACGCAAAGTTAAAAACTAGTTAAAACACAAAAAACTGTAGGGCATTTGACATTCTCCTTTTACCCTTAAAAATCTAACTTAAGTTTTAAAGTGAGCAATAGGTCTTCTGATTCTGTAGAGTATCAGGAGAATTTAAAGAACCTTTACCACCAGCTGCACACTATCTTTACTGTACACACAACTGCTTACTATATACACAAATAATACACATTTGGAAGCAGCAGGCTCTGTCACCTGGGCCAGGTGGTATGCTGATGTGGCTGTGTGTCTTTCTTTTGTCATGGCCCAGTGTGTCATCCAGCGTGTCAGCGTGGCTACTGCTATTCTTGTATCTCACAGCCCTGACCACAACCTCGACCACTGCTGCTGCCATGCTTGCTGGCTCAATGTTAATTAAGTTAGGGAACTGTGACTCTAGGTTGGGCTATTGTTAACTGGAGCTTTGATTTTGGTTTCTAGGATCTGGCAGCTGAACAGGAAGTGCCACAATTGTCCCATTATGCATCATGGGTTGGTATACCATTAGCCAAGCTTAATGGGTAGAGTGACCAGAATCTTTCACCTACAGACATGTTTGTCTTATCAAAAAATAATCTTTACAGCACACAACACATGCAGTGCACTTTTATTAGCTCATTTTTATCAATCCCTTGAGTCACTTTATAACATGAATAAATTCTGATAATTGAGCCAGTTGTTTAAGGAGCATCTGCAGGGTCAGGAATTGTTTGAATTCTTCATTAGGACCAGGGGACAGATGGAGCCATGATTCATATAACTCGCTCTGCATGCAATGCTGCTGCAAACTCATTCATGCACATAAGCAAATACATCACACACTAACTTAAAAGCCCTCCATGCATGCTAAACAAACACATACACCAAGGGTGTGAAGCTATAATTGAAAATGCACAACAGCTGATTTGAATGCGGGTTACTGTTGGTAGGGGAAAAACACAGGGGGAAGTGACTTATTTTTTTTCTTTTCTTTTTAACTAAAGGAGAGTCATGGAGGATAGTATCAGTGTAGAGAGCTTAAGAAATATGGGAAACACAATGCAGTCAGAAAATTAACTTTCATGGTACACTTATTGTATCAGCCCCTCTTACTGTTACTGAATTTAATGCTCCTATAAAACTTTGTGCTGCCCTCCAGCCACCACCACAGCAAGTGGTCCAGTAGTGTTGCTGCACCTCACTGTGAGCGGGACAGTAACACTGCCGAGTGGAATGACACATCATGGCACCACCTGGCCTTTGACAACAGGACAAAACATATTCAATTTAATTACTTTGGGGTATAATAATCCTTTGTGTTTTGAGAACATCAACAAAAATGTGATTTGAAATTGTGCTACAAATACCAAATTGTGCCCTTTTTTTCCCCGATGATTTTTTTTTCTTTTCACATTCATTAGATATACTGTCATTGCATTTCCCAGGAACAATTAAGGGGCAGAGATCTTGTACTAAGATCAGAAGGTTTCTTTTTCTGCACAGCTGGCTCATAAACTGATGCTCTTTTATTAAATGTTTAGGATGGAAGAAATTACATTTTAAAATAATCAATAATTACTGCAGTCATTGCTACTCAGTATATGATGGTAAGTGTGAGTCTGAAGGAAATCGTTTCTTTCTGTGTGTGTCAATGATTGTTTATGGCAATATTCATCTATCCATCCATTGACTATACCCACTTATTCCAATGCAGGGTCGCAGGGGGCTGGAGCCTAGCTGCCATTAAGTGAGAGACAGGCTACTCTCTGGACAGATCACTAGTCCATCACAAGGCCACCATAGAGAAACAACTAATCACATGGACTCAAAGAAGAAGAAAAAGAAAAAAACTACCTGCTGGATTTAAATAAGCAAATAGATGAAAGCCTCCCATTGGGGATACAAAGTACTGTAGTGATTAATATGCTTCAGCTGGCAATACCCCTGATGTGGTGAGCAGCTCTTAGACAACCATGTTGTACAACACATTCTGTGACTGTGGAAAAAGTGGTACTTAGTATCAAAAGGGTCAAATTAGTGGTTGCCTCAAGCAAACAAAACTTAGGGGACTACTAATACAACTAAAACTGGATGAAGACTGCCTGATGTATCATTGAAACCTTAAATGACAGTGATTTACCATCATGTTAAAGGATGAAATGTGGTTGGAAGAAAATATTCCAGGATCAGAAATCATTCAAAGCACAAATAAGAAAAATCAACAGTGAACTCGTAGTAGTTTTAGAACCTTCCATTTATTTATTCATTTATTTTTTGGTAGGAGGATGGAGGGTCCAAATTGGAAAAGTGAAATGAAAATTAGTCTATATGCCTGAGTTTCTTTGGTTTCTGATAAATATCACAGATATTTTTATCCACCACTGTACAGCATCTTGACCCATCAGTCATAGCACTGCGGTTCAGCCAGAAAAGCAGTGTAAACACGGAGCAAGGCGTTCAGAAGAATGAGCAGCTTGAAATGCAGACAGTCAAAGAGGAGGAGAGATAGAGCAGTGGGAAAGAGACAGGAGGGGGTATGGTGAAAGATGGGGAAAGCCGACAAATAGAGAGTCAGAGAGAGATCAGCCCAGGAAGAAGATGAATATAATCATGCAGAAAACGTTCTGCAGACAGACCGATGGAGGGGAATATCCGGACGAGGAATACAGGAGTGGAGGGATAAGGAAATGGAAGGAAGTAGGAAGAGAGAATAGAGAAACACTGAAAGGCAGCCAGACTACAAGAATGGGGGAGGGAGGTGAAATCAAGCCACTCACACTAGTCGCTGTGTGTGGTCTCCTAGCAACACTGTCAGCACGCATCTATTCCTTTAGCCACTGAATATGCACAAAGCAGGATGTCAGCCTCATCATATGTGATGATTCCTGAGTTAAACTTAGCTGTGGCTTCATTTGCACCTGATCTTTTGTTATCAATGCATCACATGCATTTTAAATGGATACAGCATCTGTATCCATTAGCAACGACGTTGGTGTGAACACATAATGTACTGACCAATATAGTACCTGCACGTTAGGCTGCAACTTAATCATGCGGAAAAATACAACTCATACGTGAAAATGATTAAAACAACTTTTATAAATGTTTACAATGTTTTCTCTCACTCCAGCTACATGTTTACAAAAAGCAAAGAAGCGTGCAAATTAGCAGATGTACATTTTGTGATCAACAGTTCATCACAGTAAGAAATTGCAATGGAGTGAATGTATACAAGCAACTGAAACTTAATATCTACAATATAGAATACAATTCATATCAAATCACATCCAAGGTCTTCTAACAATCACAAACTATCACCTGCTTGTGATTTAATTTTAGTTTACGCATGTGCTGGATGAAAAAATGTTATCATCTGCTTTTACTACATGTTTCCATGGTTTCCTTTTTTTACTTTAACTCATAAAAAATGAAAAAATCTGGTGCTACTGTCTAAAAAAAACAGTTCACTGCACAATTATATGAAGTGGGGCTTTAGCTTCTGAATATGAAAGGCCAGGACTTTATCAGCAGCTGCATCAAAAGGATGAAATTAGAAAAGAATCCAATTCCATGGCTGCTGCTCATTTGTGAATACATCCTTTCGATGAAAGAGTCCCCAGATGATGAGTCGTTTGATTCCTCAAGAGAAGAGGGTTGTGCAAATGTAAACAGAGCTGTGCGCTCAGAACTAAGATTCAAAAGAAGTTCAACACAATCTTTGGTTGAATTATACGTTGTTTTAATAAACAAAAGAAATAAATGAACTCATATTTTTATGTATATGTTTCTGGTGCGTTTTATTTGAACTCGGAATTTCCAACTTCCGAGCTGGAGGTTTCAATTGGAACAGCCCCCCTGAAGTCAGATTTCCGACTGGGAAGTCGGAGGATCCTCACCAACCTGACTTCACATTTAAAGATGGCCGCGCCCAGTGTTTACAGTGTAAAAACCCCTGTAATATCAAGTTTATTTGTACTTTTGACCAGTTTTTGTTGCATTAAATCAGCCGTACACTTAGTATTGTTGGATATAAGGGAGATGCTGCTGTACTATAATTCACATTTTTCATGAACTACGATGCCCAGATCCAAAACCGGCTACTGAATTACACTGTTAATACAATATTCAAATGTCTCAAGAGTTATATGGTAAATATTAAACAATACCCAGAAGCCTTAACCAACCCTAGCTTATGGAAACTCAAAGAATAAAAACAAAGACATGTCTAGAAAAAACAACAACTGCCAACGAGCCCCTCTGATGATCACATATTTAAACATTTTGTCTCATTTATCTAATTAATGAGTGCAGAGATGCTAGCAGGCTGATGGAGTCAGGCTAGCTGTTTCCCTGATTAAAGCCATTGCGCTAAGCTAAATTAACCATTAAGGAGGTTTTGATCTTTTCCTCTGACAACTCAGCCAAAGAAACATATAGACGCTTTATCAGGAACACTTGGTGTCAAAAAATATCACGTGCACCTCCAGTGACACTTTTGAGCATTTCAGATAGGCCTACTGGGGAACTTTGCTAGAGGTTACCTAGCATGCTAAACACTGAAGCTAAAACTGTAACCTCTGCACTGAAATGGTCTCAGAAAAACACGCTCAAGACTCGCAAACTATTTGTATACACTGAAATCTATATTTTCTTCCTGAAACCAACTTTTTTTAAAAACCACAAACAGACAAAAACATTACAGTGCATCACTAAACCAAACTTTATAATTTTCACCTCAGAGTTTGGGTGCTTTTTCTGCAGGCACATCCCTTAATTTCTCCTCAATTTCGTGCAGTGAGATACAGTACATGCAGTTGCTGAGAATGGGCAGGAAAAGGAGGAGGAAGATGTATAATTCCAGGTCAGAGCTGGTGTACATAACATGCAAGGGGTTATTATCAAAATATGTGTAGTGTATTCTTTCTTATGTTTTAGATAGCAATTTTTTTTAAACAAAAAAAATTGAAAGAAAGGGGGAAAAAAACACTTTAAGAGCTTTGCATTGTTGAAACACAAAGAAGACTCAAATATACTCACTTAAATATATATGCACAGGATGCATTGCACCCTTTGGAATCTCCTTCCGAGCGTTGTACAAATTGAGTGACCGCTAAATCTTTCATGGACTGCAACCAAAAATATCTTACAAAAAGCCTTTCCTGATCCTGCAAACCGTGTGTAACCAGGACACAGCCCTGAGCCACAACAAATTTGAAGAGATGCTTAGTGTTTATCTCAACTATGCCCCTATTATTTCAAATGTTTGTGTGTGTAAGCTATAAGTCAACATCTTCACAAAGTGTAGATCATGAATACTACAAAATGTGAAGCGCAGATGTTACAGGGTGTATCAGCAACCTAGTTACATGTAAGATTTGATTTAGGGAAATAAATCAGAAAAAGGAAAATGACATATCTGTCAATTCTCTGTATCGATAAAAAAGAGGCAGCAGTGTCAGTGACCTCCTGATTTCCATTTCCCACCTCAGCTTGGCCTAGCCTTCATCATCTTCTGCTGGAATCTGCAGTAACCAAGGTGACCTACTGCACTTAGCATACATAAGTACTTAGCAGCCTACAGAATCACAAGCCCTTATAGAGCACTGGACAGCGCTTCATTCAGTCCATTTTGTTCCTCATATCACAGGGAAAAGAGGCATTCATAGTAGATTTCGCCTCGGTAATGACTTGTAGAGTGACACATGAAGAAGGAATAAAGACCAAAACAGTGAAACTGGATGAAAGCCATGTGTCAGGATGCTCAGTGTGTGTTCAGCTTGAACACTGTCTCTGGATGTGGTACAAAGACAGAGTGCAAAATTGCCAGGAGTCCCTACATGATAAAAGAAAAACAAACAGAGATCACATGATGCAGAAAGACGCAGTCTCTGTTTTGTTTGTTCTTTTCATCTGGCCGCTGAAACCCAGACTGTTAGGTATATGGCGCTGCAGGGAAAAGAGAAAGAACTGGAAAACTCTTTAATGCTCATGTTTGTGCATGGGGGGTTGGAGGGGAAGAGCATCACTCTGCAGCTGCACATGCTTCTTCACTGAGCCAGCATCCTTCTCTTGACCAAAATCTGACTTCTTTAAGATGTGGATTACCCTGCAATGTCTCCTGCCTCCCTCTAAGTCTCTTCAGTTTAAAGTCTTAGTTCAGAAATTTGCATATCTTTCACAATTCTCAGGAAACAATTCAGCAACATAAAACCAATGCTGTATTATTAAGGAAGGCTGGAAGGCTAAAGCAGTATCTTTTTCCACCTCGCATGATAGAAATTGTTTTAGTCACCTATAAGAGGTCATACGCATAATAGCCTGGAGCACTGTGTGCAGTCCGTGCCCCAACATGGCAAATCTCATAAACTATTCAGCAACAATTAAGTAAAGTCCAATAGCCCAAAGCAAATCAGGGATCAGCTGAACATCATTGTACGCTCAACATATGATTTGTCTCACAGCAGTTCATCGTGGGCTTGACTCATAGCTTCCCAAATCTAACCCATGCAAAACAAAACAAAACAAATTGTACCTTAGAAAGCTTTGTTTGCAAAAGAGTTATGGGTGACAAATGTTGCAGAATAAAAGGAGAAAATAATGTTAAAAAAATGTATTCACAAAAATAATGAAAACAAAAATCAAATAAAAACAAAGCCACACGCAACAAATCAACAAAGCTGTCCTAATAAACCAGCCTGATATTACTGTAATAACCCTGCTGGAGCACTTGCTGAGCTGCTTTGCCTTTTGATTGACAGACGAAGCAGAAGCAGCGTTGGTGTGATTAGCAATGCCATGTAGGCCACAAGTGGTCTTCCAACGTTTAAATCACCCTACTCTTTGTGCTCAAAATCCCCCAGTAAGCGAGTCATAGCGTAGGCTGTCCAGTTTAAGCACATACATGCCCACACACAGCACTCCTACTCATTCATCTCAACAAATACAGATCATTTCTCTTGTGGCCCCATTATTTGCACCCCACAGTGTTCAACAGTATGGTGGTAACTCAGTTTGAATAGATCCTTTTTTAAGATCCAACCATCCAAAATCAAGTTTGAAGAAATAAAGACTTTATATGACAAAGTAAATAGCTTGCAAAGCACTGACTCTACAGCACTGCCTCTTTTTTCCCTGACTTTCATTGCCTTGTATACACATATAAAATCACATCGGGCACTTTTGAAGGTCTCTGATAATCAAGTCAAATGTGTCTAGGAGAATTTTAAGGTTCCTCGCTGCATGCTGAGATGCAAGAGAAGCAATGAAATGTACAGGTTTATTGGCCCCACAGGTGTGACTGACAGGTTTCAGCTCTAGGTCTCACTTGGGCAATTCCTTTTCTTGTCATTTCTGCAGTTCAGTGCACTGACAGCAATGAAATAAAAAAGGTACTAACGGGAGCAAATGGCAGGGTGATAGCAGATCACATACAACGGGATACCTGAGCCAGACATAGCTTACTTACACTTTATTATTGAAGCTGGAATGAACACAACATGGAAACATATGACAGATGTTGACAAAATTATTATCAGAGGCATATTGGGAAATAGTATATTACCTCCTTAATGGTAAAATTGCTCTAGATGCAACAATATCTTGTTCTCAACACACTGTGAAGCTGCATTGTTAAAATTGGCAAGAATAGTGAAGAAAAAGAAAAGGAACATTTAAACTGGGATAGACATGATTTCCCAAACATTGAAATGTGTTTCAGAGCTATACATGAAATAAAAGCACTGTGAAACATTGCTAAATAGAAATTCAACAAAAAAAAAACCATGCTTGCCCTCCAAACTAGTGAGTTTTGAGTTGCTTTTGCTGACATCTAGCCAATATCTCGAATTCTTCTCAGCAAAAAGCCAGATTGCTTTGACATTTACAAAGCTACTTAAGTTACACATCAATTCAGATTTGCATTTCTTAAGTTACTGTGTGTTGTTGTCTATTGCACACATTGCTACTGTTGTCTTGAGTTCTTGCAGGTCTTCAGTGACCTTTAACAACGTCGCAGACTATAAATTATGTCTGTGAGACACTTCTAAGACCATTAACCACCACATCAGTTTCAGACCCATATTCACAGTGGCATGTTGGGGCAACAATGTTTGTGGAACATTTTTCATTCTTTGTGAACATGAACATATTACTGGCTCCTAATACTTTAGTGAATTATATTCAAGGTCTTTAGAAGGTTTTAGCATAAATGTTGCTCATTAATTAGAGCAGGTCCATTAACATAACAATCTAAACAATCTGGACCATTTTGCAAAAATGCTGAGAAAGAAAAGTGTAAATGTGGCTGTCCTGTAATTTCAAATCCTACAATTACTGTTGTCACATAATGAGTGTAAAATGATGAACGTGAAAAGCACACATACATTTTTATGTAAATGCATTTGTTTTCTGTCCAACATACCGGTGCATCATTTATGTAAACAATCCTGAAAAGAGAGAAGCGGGTGGTGATCAACCTGACTTGAAACTGGGGCCTCTGTGCCAACAAGAGGGAAGTAACTGCTGGTGCCTAACTTTATTTATTTTGCATGGTACCATGCAAATGACTTTGAAAGGTCTAATGAGAAGAAAACAGCAGGAAAATGAACAAAGATGAGTTGCCTCAAGGAAATCATTACCACACATCATTACTCTTGACTACACACTGCAGTGAAAACAAGATGTTGCAAGACTCTAAATCCAGAAAGAAAGCATTTCAAGGGAACATTTAATTTAGAATGCCATTGGTTAATTTGGTCATATTTATCCGAACTACCCCCCCTCTCAGACAAGGGACAGACAAACACTGGCTTTTGGGACACACTGGGAGAAACAACATCCAACTATGTAAAGGGAGTTCCCAGATGAAGCACTAAGGAGCCAGTGCTCATTTGTAAAAGAAAAGTGAGCCTCCTCCTTCTCTTCTTTCTGTGGTTGCAGGGGCTGTGTGTCCATTTAAGATTTTCCTTTCTTTTTTCTTTCTGTTCTTCAGTGCATGCATCGAAGACACAAAGCAGTTATGAGGAAAAAAAGAAACAACAAAATAATGTGAGAGTAGCCAATATGTCTGTTTTCATGTTATCTATTAAGAAAAGCATAAATTAGAGCAAAGGACACAACTGAACATGCTTATTGTTTGATTGAACTTGTTTAAAAGTTTGATTGCCTATTATTGATTCAATTTCATTTTTCACTCTATTACTGAACAGTCTATGAGCAAAGAGCAACTCAAGACATAGGACAAAGGAGGCAGGCATCTAACATTGTCTGAAGCAGCATTTGTACACAGGACATGGCCTGTAAATGGCGCGCCCTTTAATCAAGAAGCCACTAGAGAGATCCTTTACCTTTAGACCTATTTATAACAAACTGTGATTGACTCAAGTTAATGAAAAAGTAGATGTGATGCAGAAGAAACACTGAATTTAATGTTAAAGTTGGTGAGAACTGGGGATATGTTCTGGGTGGATGTAATTAAGATTAATTCATGTTAACACAAGGCACAATGCAATGCAAAAATGTATTGATGTAATTAAATCAATTTAACCTTCAATGGTTACAGATATTTTAAGAATTAAAGAGCACTCCATAAATTTTTTTTACACATTTCCAGGCTGGGAAAACAACTGCATGATGTCCTCTGGGGTTACCATACATCACAGTCTTTTTCTTGGGTGAGAAAACTTTGAATTTGTTGTTTGTTTGTTTGTTAGTTTTTTCTCTCCTTAAAATCTTTGTGCTGTGCAAATATTACTTAGAAACTCAAAACTTCATGGCATAGCCTAACTCCCAATACTTCAAAACTTGAGGTCTGAAATCCACAGAAATTAATAATCCAAGCTAAATGATTATTATATGACTTTTTTCCAAAATGAGTTTGTTTCATGTCAAAATTCTTTCTGAATTTTATTTGCTGAAAAATTGTCTTTAAAAAATCCTGAATTTCTTCCACACTTGGTCAAAAACTGCAGGACAGTTTGCTGCAAAACGAAAACATCTGAAATATCTTATTGCTTTAAAAGTTTTAGGCAAATTTCAATATGTCATTATTTACATTTACAAAAACAGAGGAGGAGTTTCTTATAAATCCTTTTTTCCCTACTGACTGCAGTCATTCACATTTCTCACATGCTGCAGCAGAAACACCCTTCCATCGTCATTTCTGATGCCACATCTCTCCAGCAGAGCTGAGACAATCAAGATGGTGAAACCACAGATGGAGGAAGCATGTGCTCTCCCCTTTGAAAAATAACAATGCAACCTAAAGCTACATGATCATAACTACAGCTGTATGGATTTTGAAATATCTACACCAATGGTCAGAAGCAAGCACTAGTATAGCTTTGATCGACCTATTGACCTGCTGCTCAGAATCAAATGAAATAATTTGTTTGTTTCAGAAAATCCACGAGAAAATAAAAATCCATTAATGTTCATCCAACGGGGGTATCCACTGGACAAGAGAAATGGTCTTAAAATGATGTGAGCATCTGCCAAGTCTGTTTCACATCCATTAGTCCCCTCACTCACTGTCTTTCCCATCAGTCCCTCTTTTCTCTGGATAGGGTACTCATCTTTTTCAAACTGTTCTTCATGCTTTTTGGAATCAGACATGATCTATGCTGTCAATAACAGCTAATGAATCATCCACTTCAGAGAAGTTCAAATGTATTGAAAAACCTCCCTTCTTTACAGAAAACCTGGTAACTGTATTCGATTATTTTCACCAGCGTATAACAACCATATGCTCTGCTCAATTCCATTTACTATCAGTCAAACTCTGGGTTATTTTTCATGTATTGCAGAGGCTGTAGTCCATTTTCTGACACATCCCTTTAGAACTGAGGGGTTTGAATGAAGCATATTCACATGAGCTGCAACACAGAGCTGCTGTTCTCTGATTTAATCACATTTCTGGACTGAATTTTAGGATCACCAGGTGAGCACAACAGACAATGACAGGTGGTGCAAGCCTAGTTTTTCCTCTCTCTCTCTCTGCACTGAAGACACACTGCTCAGTGTGTGTAGCTCACCACCTGCACTCAATGACCCCAAAGTCACAGCTGCTCTCAGCCATCCCTGCTCTATAGTGGTTAAACCAAACCGCACACAGGCAGATCCTGCTTGTGTGCATCTGTTAGCCTAAGAAAGATTTAAAGGCATGTGTAGGAAGACTTTTGTCATGCAGCTCCAAGGTCAAGCAAGACTTGATTTCAGCCTCAGTTTCAAGGAGAGTCTGGTATGCAACATATTGGTGCATCCTCTTTACAGATCATTTTATTTCTACATTCAAACTGCAGGCTTATGTTCTCCTAATATAGGCACTGCAGTGTCCTTTAAAATGATCACAATGTATTTATTTTCTGCCAGACACTTGCATTTGTTGCAATAAAATGTATGCAACTCAAAAATACCATTTTAAGTAGCCACATCTTATTTGTCCTGTTTATTTTGCTTTTTTTCTTTTTTTTTAAAAACTGATAAATTAGCTATGAAATAACTGGAATAGGCTATCTGAGAACTGTTTCCCCCATTCATTTTCTTGTGGTGGGGCGTGAACAGAAGCAGTAATCTCTCAGGAGGTGTGATATTAATTTTGAGTGGGATGTCACGCCCGGTAAAAAAAATTAATAAATAAATAAATAAGGGGGGGGGGGTAACAAAAACGATGCTGAGGTGCTTTATTCCCCGTTTAATTCACAACCCATGCTTTTGAAGCGTCTTATAAACGATCTAGGTGGGACACTGCCACAGCTGATGGAGGATTAGCCTAATCGACAAATGGCTTTCCCTTTTTCAAAGAAAAAAATGGAATGATGTGCCCCCCCCCCCCCCCCCCCCCCCCCCCCCCCCCCCCCCCGGCCCCCCCCCCCCCCCCCCTCCTCCTCCATCCAGACACCTGCCTCTCCCGCATCTCAAAGACGCGCCAACATATCCTCACCTGGCTGCGCGCACTCACACCCATACACACACACACACACACGCGCGTCCCCCGTATTTTCACAATCGCAGAAATACCGCCCATTCTCTCTCTCACTCTCTCTCTCACACACACACGCGCACACACACCTACACACACGTCTACAGTATTTACGGAATCTTATTATTCGTAAACATGTAAACATGCAGATGATTCCCATCCATGCAGATAAAGCTCCACACAGTGACACTGCTGTCACCGCCTTGCTGTGAATACTTGATTTTCTTTTTTCTTTTTTTTAAACAAACAAAACAAAACAAAAATGCCATACTTGCTTCGGCATCTCCTGTCAGCTGATGTTGCTGGCTTGTTTTTGGTAAAATATTAATAGGAGCTTGTCACGACTGATCTCAAACACGGGCTGTGAGTTTGGTCATGCCGCGCGGCAATTTGGGCACATCTTTTGTGTTTGGGGACAGAATTAAAGGCCTTATATTCACCGACAGTAGCTGTTGGTCCTCAAGGTTGAATAATTTGACTTGTGAATACACAGCGGGTCGCTGTCAGCACTGGATTTCTTTAAAATTTACGCATAAAACGCCATTAGGCCCGATGTCCCTCTGCAATACAGCACCAGATTTCCCTCTGCTAATTAGGCAGACGGCGCATTTGGACTCTGACAGCTGGCTAGGTTGGATGATGCAAGCAACTCATGCAGTGATTTATGGAGCAAAACACAGGCCTAATAGTATAATGAAGGTGGGATACATACCTTGGTTACCGTACAGCTGTGTTCGCGTAGAGGGAGACTAAGCCAGCCCTATCCAGTTGCCCAGACTCGTAAAAATCAGACAACAACAAAACCACGCCGGTTGTTGATGACACAGCTGTCTTGACAGACAGAAAGGAGGGAAAAAATCCCGTTCCCAGATGTGTCAATTGACGTGGAGATGAAAAATAAGATACTCAGACGCACATCACCGGACTGACGCTTTTTCTTTACGTGAAAGGTCTTCCATTTTTATGATAAACAGCATACTGTACTACCAAGGTTCGTCGTAGACTGGTCGGCGTGAGATGTGATAGAAAACCATGATGCTATTCAATACAAAAAGCTCCTCTACAAACGCCATCTGAGGCTCCGAGACCATCGCCGAAAAAGAGTCATGCTTCCAGCTTAGACATGAATTGAAAAAAAAACAAAAACGTCAAAACAAAAATGCGCAGACATCAGCGCGCTGCGTAGGCTCAGGCGCTGGGCATCCTCACTGTGCATTTGCATCAATATTAATATGCATACAGTACTTCCTGAGAGCAGACGAGTGGCTGTTTTTCGGCAGAAAAAAAAGCATCCGAGGGGGCGCCAAGTCCAGCTGCAACCAGAGGCTGGTATCTTGAAATGAAAGTCCCCATCACTGCTCATATTAACCGAGGATTCAGCAGCAGACTCATTTAATGTGCTGAGGCAGGGGACGATTTATTTTTTTTCCCAGTCACATTAAACTTAGACCTTTTGCATTTTACTACAACACAATGAAGCACAAAAAAACAAAAAAACCAAAGATGATAATATTATGAAGCCGTCACAGTGATGTCATAGAGGATAAAAGATAGTATTTAATATACCATAAGCTTGCCATAAACCCTGTGTGGAGTGGTACAAAGTAGGCTAAGCCTTCATAGCAATACTTGTTTGACATGTTGTGTGAACTTTCCCTAGATGACCACTCATTTCACTGAAAGGCTGTAGAAAGAGGAAAAATATTCAAGCCAGAATAAAATTTGATTAAATATGTGAAGATGTGTCCATTGTTGACAGTAGAACCAACATAATGTATTGTTGAATACTTAGGCATACAAATGTGTTTTGGGAGGTGGTGACCAACTAGCCCATACTTTATTTGAGGCTTAAACGCCTCAAATATATGATTCTCCCTGAGGAACTGAAGCCTCATCATTAGCCTGTCACAATCACAAGTACAGATGAGCAGCAAAATTAATCAAAAGTCCATATTTAGCTTTGATTACATTTTTCCCAGACATTGGTCAAATGAAAACAGAGCAGGAATGTATCTGGTGCTGGTGAAGCAAGTGCATTCAAGCCTGTAGAGAATTTGCTTGAGTACAATCTGTGGTTGGCCCACATGTCCCCCCTGGTGGGAGCAGTCACTCATCAGTAAATGTACATCTGTTTATCCTTTACACCAGCATGTTTACTGTTGACTGCAATGATGTATGCTGGTCTAACTGTAAACTTGTAGCAATTTACTGGAAGCAGCTTGTAATTGTTTAAACAATTTCCTCCTGTCAGTAAAGTGTTCTACCAGAATCTGTAAAAGCTAAGATGCACATAGCACCAAAAGGAGCAGGTTCAAAGAAAACACTAACAGGTCTATGTCTTTTATTATTTAACTGTATCATCCATGCTCAAAAATGGAAAAATGAACATTTCAAGGTTTAAAGCTGTACATGCCTGTGTCTTCCTTTGCAAATTATAACATACTTAGATTTTATATGTGAAACGGACAGAAATGTGATATTGCACAGCTACTGTTGAAACATACTTATATGGAGTTGGGGGTCATTCTTGCGTGGGCTCTGACTCAAGAAAACTTTTCATCTATTGTCCATCAACTTTTCACTTTTTGTCAGTCATGGTTGATTTGGGTCAGCTATAAAAGACGCTGGTTAGATATTATTCAATGTCACTATAACAGTATATAACGGTTTATGAAGGTCTAACTTGTGACCTCAGTGATGAGTAGTACAGTGTATTAAGCACTGATTTATATTTATGTGCAGCCTCCACATATTGTCTGGTCAGAACAGATGAGGTATACAGCACCAGTCCAACGCACTTCTTATGGCACTTTTTTATCATATTCTCCATACGAACAAGTGCATATCTGTCTTTAAATCTGTGAATCTGGGGTTTCTGTAAAGAGAAATAAAATACACAGAAGGAAGTTATGCTCATATAATAGTCAAAATAAACGAATGAACAGAAATTCAAAACAAAACAATACAAATAAAAGTTCAAATCCTTGAATGAATGCACTTCAGGAAAAGGGAATGTTTGACTTTCACAATCTCTTGAGTTTGTAGGGTTCCTACCGATGCAGTTCACACCAATATGAAATGAGAAATTTAGTGATGATGCCTTAATAAGAAACATGGCTCTCACTCTACCATTCAGCAGAAGCAGGCTGTCTCCTTTATCTACAGATGTCATTCAAACACAATAATCTTCTGTGGACTACAGTACTCTTTGAATACCGTGAGAACATCCTCCATCGATTCACCATTATCTTCATATAGAATGATATGGAGCGTGCTATACACTTCTATAATGCTTCTTTGCCTATACTATGAGGAAGGATGTCTACTTTAACCTCCTCCTCTTTCTCTGATGCACCTGAAGCAGTCATGTACAGGCAAAAGCCAGATACATCATACCCCCCAAAAAATGCAGAAATGCCCTGCAGTAATTCACTCTTGTTTTGAGCTGCTTGGTGGATTAGATCATTGCACCCTCCCACAGTAATGAACAAGGGGGGGGGGGAAACACAAATTTTGGCCATTTTTACACTTTATCCATTTAACACGGTCAGAGACCTCAGTAGCTTGTAGAAGATCCATAGTCAAAAGATCTTGGCATCTCTTCCTCACGCTGGCCACCAGCCTGGTCACATTTTACCATAGGATGACATCCCATTCCTTAACTAGCAGCTGTTGAAGGGCAACCAGTGTGGCTCTTTTTTTTTTTTTACTCACTCTGTTATGTACAGCACAACCAAGCTGATCCCACAAGTGTTCAGTAGGGTTGAGGTCTCATCTCACTGCAGGCCATCCCATCCTGTTCACTCCCAAATTTTGGAGGCGCTCTGTGATGATCCTGTCTCTATGTTTATATTTATGTTTTTGTTTTTGTTTTATATGGATCTCCATTAGCTGCAGAAAAACTGCAGCTATTCTTTCTGGGGTTTTGTCTCTATGGAAGAGCATGTTGTCATCCTGAAGGATAGAGTTAGGTACCGGATTCTGGATATATGGGATTGGCCAGAATCTCATTCTGATATGTGTGTTTATCTATTAGGTACCAGTCAGGTGTTAATCATATGGTACTGGCACACACCTGGCAGCACCTGAATTGTGAAACAAGAATGAATACCAGCAGGAGAGTATTGTAGGGGATTCTGTCTGGCTGTGTTGCTCAATCCACAGAAGCACAATCCTTACAAGTTATACCTCATTGTAAAGGTGACTAATCAGGTTCTCCAACTATGTATAATACAATTCTAATTATTAATAAAGGAGAGAGATAATCAAACAAACACAAATTTCTTAGTCTTTGTTCCAAGTTTATTTTAATTCACTGAGTTTGCTTCTTTCTGTTTTATTCTTTCTGATTTATTTGATTTATATCCATTATGTCTTTTAATGTTTTAGTTATCACATGTTCAGTGGTTGCTGTCGTAAAATGCTTTTATAAATAAAGTTGGCTTGGCTAATTTAGATTTCTTTCCATTTTCCCTTTGTCCTTAGTTATCTTTACATTGTCTTCTGATCATCATGTTACCGCCTGCTCCCTGTTACTCATTACTCATCTGGTTTTCATTAGTGATTGCCAGATTCTCATTGATGCTTCTGCTCCCTCCGTTTGTCCAGTTTTGTGAGGTAATTTGGATCTTCTGTTATTGGACTTCCAACCTGAACAGCTCCTTCTGTTTTGTTGTTAGTGTATCATATTTGATACATGCTGTTTCTGAGACCTATTGCATCATTTTATGGTTAAAAAAAAAAGAGCTAAAAATCCTGCTTTATACATCTGATGCTTGTTGTCTGCCCCCTGGTGGGTACCTTTTGCACTGCAGTAATTCTGACATCACCAGGTGAGCTAAGTGAGAGAATAAAGTGAGTTTGGTGTATGATTGCTGAACTAAACCATTAAATAACTCATTTAAAAAAAATCTGACATCCCCAAACTAATGGATTTTGTCAGGATGCCCATGAGACAACATGCTCCTGTTGAAAAAATAAATAAATAAATAAAATGCACTAACTATAAATTTCGGTCTCCAGGAAAGGCCTCTCCCAAGGTTTACTCTTCTGACAAGGTTGCAGCAATTCAAATATTCACTGAGCACTGGTTGTGACAAAGAAAATCTGATGTGTAGAGCAGATGATTAAAGGACAAACTGATTCATGAAATTCAAAAGCCAGAGAGATGTTATAGTTTGTCATGTTCTGAACTGTTTTCTAGCTCTGCTCTGTCCGTGTGTCCTTCAGCCCAGCACATAAAGTGATAGATAAGCAAGAACCAGACTTCACGAAGAATCATCAGCTGATACATAGAACGTCATAGCCAGTTAGATAGTAAGCAAGAACAGGAATCATCAGTTTGTTATCGGTCAGGTCTGTTGCATTAGATACACGTCTCAATTCAACATTAACACACAATGAACAGAACATCTCAATCTGCATGAGCAATGATGGCTCACGTCAGGAATAACTGGCCAATTACAGTCAGTTGCGTGTCAAGCCATCCCAATTGTACGAGGCCCGCCGGGCCTAAGAAGATAAAATGTGAACACACCCAAGGCTCGGGGCTCAGGCCGGACGACCTGTCCCCTGAGCCCAGCGCTGCATTGCTTTACCTGTGACCTGAACCGGAATAAATAATTGATAAAGAAGAGATCCTCTCCTGTCTTTGTTCTCGGGCTTCCAATAAAAGAACAGACTCTAACAGAGACCAACACAGTGATTGCTCCATCCTCAGGTGGGTCAAAGGGCAGAAAAGGGATTTTTGTTAATGTCCCAAAGAACCTTATTCTGCATGCTTTGAATCCACATGGATCCATCTGCAACCTCCACAGCTGTGTCATCAGTGACCATGATCTAAAACTTGGCTGAACCAGTAACCAGTACTTGGTCACAGAGTTGATGTGGCTGGTGGAAGGAGGGGGTTCTTTATCTGTTAGATTAATGCTGAATAAGAAAAACTGACAAGTTGGCTGTAGTAGTATAGTAGTAGATGCCTGAAAACAAGTTTGATTCTAAAATATCTAAAACATAGGAAAGCACTAGTGGCCTTCAACCAGAAAACATGAGTTCCATTGCAACACTTTTTCAGCTGTATATCAGAATTAGAGAGTCCTTGACTCTTCCGAAAAGTAAACAAAAGACTGAAAAGAAATTGTCTTCTGTAAAAGAATCAGAAAAATGTGTGCATTCAAGAAAAATATGCAATGTGAACTGCTCAAAAATACCCGAGAAGTTATGCTTCTACCAACAATGTGCACATTTTCTTAGAAGGAAACCATGCAGAAAAGTAAAGGCTGAGGTTAAAACACCTTGTCTGTGTCACTTTAAATCAGCTGAGACACTTTTTTGTGCAGTCAGACCAAATCAAAGCAGACAGATTGTTTTCCTGTTTAATCAAAGGATCGACTCTGCAAATTATGATGCGATTTTCAGAAACTCATTTCCTTGAGTTGCTTAATTTTTTATTTTTAAGGATGTAGAACATTTTCAATGGCTTTATATGCTTTTGGATGGGAGAGTCTTGTCCCACCAGTGGAGCAAACCTAAATAAGAAAGAGACTTAAAAATCCAATTTATATTTGCATAAACTGATTTCATGTCTGTTCTGTCAAGTGTTGACATTTTAATAAATAAAATGCATAAATAAATACAAATATATATAAATTAATTAATTAATTAATATAGTATTAATTGTCTAAATGAAAAGGGAATAATAGCAGGTTTAATTAAAATAAATAATTTTTTTATAGTGGGTAAACTTTTGTTTATATGGATAAAAGGGACCAATAACACTATCACCAATCTGATCATAAAATCATTGTATGCTCAGCTGATGATGCTGCAACGTACTAATATACAAAGTACCCATCTATAAAACTTTTCTCTGACACAGCGTACATGTCAAAGTATCCAGGGAGTGGATTTGTTATCAGCAGTCCTTTACAGAGTAATCTGGTCAAAGGGCACCAAGCTGAACTGTGGAAAAGCAGAGCATGTTCATCCATTCAAATGAACCAGGGAATACACTCTAGTAAGGTAAAGTATTGTGTTTTATGTTGAGCAGAATGATCATAAAAGTTGTTTTACATTCTCATGATAACTTTTAGCTTAAAGGTTTTTTTTTAATGACCTGACTTGTGGTTTTATTTGTGAACATATAAATAATTGCATGTTTAAATCTTCCTGTTGTTCATGAGTCAGTTATTTGATCAGACTGCTGAATGCCATGCACGTTTTTAAGTCTCTTATCCCTTAAGGAAGATTAAAAGCACAAGCTGAGATACTGTTTAACAAAGCAATCTGTTCATGATAATAAAAACATCCATAATCATTTTTATATATTACTTTGGATTCCTTTCTACCAGTGTTTAATATTTTGTTCCAGTACCCATGACATTTACTGATTGCAGGCTCACTTTAAAACAATGTTGATTGCTGATTATTGTTGGTCTTGCTTTCAGGTTTCCAGAATGACTAAAGAAAAGACTCAGCTGAAGGAGTTTTTAGAGGCAGTAAGTGTTCTGCAATGGGTGCTGAGCTTTCTCTTCTTGGGTAAGATTATCACATGTTCCTTTTTTTCCCTGCTTCTGACAAACATTGTATAAATAGTCTGAGTTCATGAAAGAAATCTCTTGTACCCCAACATGTATGAACTCCCATACTGTCCAACGTGGCACGATAATCATCCAACTGCAGGAGTGGCTTGCATTATCTTGATGGTGTATCTTATGTTTACCTCTCTGTGGCCGCTGCCCACTCTGTACTTCATGTGGCTGGTGATGGATTGGCAAACCCCTGAAAGAGGTAAAGAAAACAATTTCACAAAAATACAAATTCCAAACATGTTTTTAGTGTTAACATGTAAACAATTACAGAAAGCCTGAGCATGTAAAAGAAATGCAGTTTTTTAATGTTCTGTTGATGTGCTTCTCCCCATAATGCACTGCACATATAATATTGAGGGTTAGTGGTGAAATTCATCAGCCAGATAGATGCTCTGTTATGACTGGTTGTTACAGGCAACAGGGGGGCCAGTCCGCTGTGACTGGTTAACTCTCACAATACTTGAACAGAGTAGATGAAGAGCTTCTGAAAAGTTGCTGCTAAGAATTTCAGAAGGAGTTTAATGTTTGGATTTATCACACACAAATACACTCCTGGAAAATATTTTTTCACTTTACCGTTCAGACTAAAAGGGGCCATCACTAACTACACCTAAAAAACATTTTTACAAGAAAAAAAAATCTCTGGTTTGGAGCTTTTATAAAAGGAAGCCAATTTGCTATAAACGGTCACAATAGTGATCAGTGGGGAGGGGTTAAAAGTAGGCAATTTTGTGATTGACTTTATTTTTACACAACTTTAATGGGTTTCCTTCAGTGAAATGACAAATTACAGGCAAAATCTTTTTTCCACTTCAATAAGAAAAACAATGGGGGGGGCAAAATGTTGTTAGAATGGAAGTCTATGGTACAAATATCAATTTAAAGAAAAACCTTTCATTAAACAAATGGTGAAAAAATATTAAACTTTCATAATGTTATTGCAGTTGAAAAGTCCAAACAACAAATCTTGTTGTTAACAAACACAATGCAACTTTTCCTTTCAATCTGACATTATAAAAAGAAGTTAAAATTTTACAAACTCAATCTTCTCAGCTTTTAATCAGATGGATCAAATTTGTCTCTTAGAATATTGAATTTCAAGTGTTTTTCAAAAAAGCTCCTAGTGGTACATGATCAAAACTGCCATTGGAGGGGTTACATTTTAATGGATATTCATTTAATCATGAAATAATTTTAAAGAGAACCCTTCTATGAAAAAATGGTGAAAAATATTAAACTTTCATATTTTTATTGAAATGAAATGAAATGAAAAATACTTTATTTATCCCTCTTACAGGGAAATTATTGCAGTTTAAAGTTCAAATTACAAATATTGCATCATGGAGCAGCAGTGTGTACATGAGTAGCTTCAAAAGTCAAGGCTTTCTAGTCCATACTTGCAAACCGACTGATCTATTGTATAGTTTGGAAATTACATAACACATATGTGAGTTATATATATATATATATATATATATATATATATACATATATATATATACATTTGTATCAAGTAAAAATGGTCTACTATTACAATCAGCATCTCTATAAAGTTTGTCTAGTCTGACACCGGGGTTCTAAATGGCTCTAAATTTTCTAATGTGTCAATCAGGGGGCAGGAGAACAACATTTGTGAGGAAGTGGAGGGTATGGGAGCACTTCAGAGACTTTTTCCCAGTTAAAGTAAGTTTCATTTTGGTCCAACTCATAACATGTTTTAACAGCTGCATGTTAAGAAATAAATTGCTCACTCAGCCCATTCCTTTCCCCCTTCCCACTATTTTCAACAACCTTTATGAGATACCAATTAATTATGTTAACAATATTCCAGTTCTAGTATTATCTGCCGTGATTGTTTATTAAGGCAGATATAGTAATACATCTATGACATGAAAGTCTTTGTAATAAGCATTTCATTTCATAGACCGTTAATCAGAACACTTTCATTATCTCTCTCTGTCAAATGCCATCATGAGAGCCAGTTAACATGAAAGTCTGTTCTTAACCTCCATACAGTCAGATAAGACACAGTGAAAATGGGTTTTGTTTTGTGATTAACAAAAGAGAATGACTCACCAGCCACAATCATATTCTTTCTTGCTCAGCTGGTGAAGACAGTGGAGCTGAATCCAAACAAAAACTACATCCTTGGCAGCCATCCGCACGGTATCATGTGTGCCGGGGCCTTTGCCTCCTTCAGCACGGAGGCCTGTGGTTTTGCCGAGATGTTTCCAGGGGTGCGAGCCTCCCTGGCAATACTGGCAGGGCTTTTCAAGATACCACTCCTTAGGGACTACTTGATGAGTGCAGGTATTTATAAAATGCTCAACAAGGGCACTGAAGTACTCCGTCTTAATCTGAGAAGCCATTTGTATTTGGTTGAAATTGATTAAAGGCTTTCTCCAGCACAAAACCAATAAGTTATTGATGACACTGCAGTAACCATTTACAGCACTTACAATTTTTGTTCTAGAAATACAAAAAAGGCTGTTTTACTTGGTGAGATTGAAAAATTAAGCCACATGTATGCTCTCATGATTGATGTTCAGACCATTTGGTACCAAATGAAAACACAATCCATTTTCACAAATGGAATTGGGGAAAATCTGAATCGATAAAAAACATAAGCATTTATGATGTCTGCGTTTGTAAGCCGTGACTGTAACCTGATGTTTGACTTCTGCCTTTAAGTCTCCATCAGCCAAACTGCTGATACTCTCACTTTGTCTGTGTAATAAGGCCTTTATCCAGTCAGCAAACCCAGCCTAGCGCACCTCCTTTCTAAAAAAGGGAAAGGAAATGCAGTGGTGATTGTTGTGGGGGGTGCTGCTGAGTCTCTGGCATCCTCACCTGGAGTCAACACAGTGGTCATGAAGCAAAGAAAGGGATTTGTCAGGATTGCTCTCGAGTTTGGGTGGGAACACATGCACACACGTGAAATAACAGTAATAATTGACAGCCAGTGTATTCATCATGACTAGAAAAACTTCCATAATGTCTGATGATCTTCCACAGAGCTGATCTGGTGCCGGTTTATTCATTCGGGGAGAATGAACTCTTTCAGCAGGTGATTCTCTCAGAGGGCAGTCTGGGTCGCAGGCTCCAGGACTTATTCAAAAAAATCATGGGTTTTGCACCATGTCTATTTGTTGGTGAGCGCTTCGCATTTGTGCCCTACCGGACCCCAGTCACTACTGTTGGTGAGTAATTCCTTATTCTTTAAATAAGTCAATAAATATTTAATATTCTAAATAAATATTTGATGTGCTGAGTCCATTTTCTTTTCATGTGCAACTTCTTTTAGTGGGAAGTCCAATCTCAGTGCCAAAGTGTGTCACACCTACTGAGGAGGACGTTGATCACTATCACACACTCTACATGGAGGCCCTAACTAAACTATTCCATGAACACAAGGTCAGCTGTGGACTTTCTGAAAACCACAGGATTCAGATCATTTAGAAATGTCTCTTTAACATTAATGTCATTGAAGTATTCATTTTACTACTTTCAGAGACAATTACTCAAAAAGGAACATAGGATAGCTTGGGGCTTCACAAACAGTCTGAGAATTCATTGTAAATCTTCACTTAAAGTTTATATCCAAGAATCTGTGCTTAGCAGAATAACTCAGTGTGGACTTGTGTTATGTCGACAAAAATGACCATCTTTGTTGAGGAAACTGTAAGCTATATAAAACAGAAATACAACCCTAACTGCAGAACAGTTCACTCACATGTTGATAGCTTATTTTACTGGCTCAGGGTTATCTAACATGCTGATAATCTTATCTTTATCTATTTGAAATCTGTGGGGGATTTTGATTTCAGTCTATCTTAGCTATGTGCAAATGTACCACATATCTAAAAAGTAAACCGCCTATCAGTAAATCAACTGGCTGAAATATATATATATATGTTTTTTGCTTTTTATTAAGTCAGAAAGGGTAAGATGTTTTGAAAATATTTTTTATCTAGTGTCCATCCTGTGAGATACAAATTTACATGTGCTGCTGTGTGGCCCACTCCACATGACTGCCTAAAGTTACTCCTGTACCGGATTAGTTTTCAAAAGCTATTTTTGGTATCGCACTAATTAATGTGAATCTTATTCCCTGGTTCATTTGTTTATTTTCCTCATCCACTTTACCCAATTCAGGGTCATGGAGCCATCAGAAAACAGGCAGGGTACACCCTTGGCAGGTCACCATAAAAAAGTTTGTTCGGTTGCATCATAGATACCAGTGTTATTTTGAAACACTGGAAAGTGTCTAAATATAAACTGAATTGAAGAATTGGGTAACTGTAATGGTGGGACTACAATCCATTAGGGTTTTCATTTTTTTCTAATTTAATCTTAATAAAGACCAGCATATTGATCGAAGGAGATTGGATATCCTACCAATCCCATATTTTAAAAAAATATCAATCATACTTGGCAATGGGAGTAACACACGTTTTGTCTTTGCTCTGACAATTTCCATGAACTATTCCTACGCTGGAACTCCTACCTGGAAAATGAATACAATCTGGAGCTCCCAGAATGGTAGAAAATACAGCCTTTTCTTTACAATGTCATAGGTTTCTGCTAATATTGTAAACGGACTGTTTTTGCAAATATTTAACATGAACACAAGCTTTTTATAATTAAAGTGTGCCGACCATTACGATGGACGGCTTTCTTTGCAAAACGGGGGAAATAGGAATGTCTTCCTTTACTCAGCATTTGTGTATTTGTTATACATTGACTTAGTTCTTTATCCTTTAAAAACCAAGCAGCTCAAATAAAATTTTGGTAAAGTCAAAATGAGTCATACCCTTTTCTTTAGTTTGTAGTGCAAAAACTTCCACATATATTTTAGATGATCTGAGTATCTTCTTGAAAATTGTAATAAACTTTAAATATATTAGTGTATAAGTCCTTCTGAACAACTGTGTACAGTGAAAATCCTAATCTTGAGTTCTTATATGACTTCAGAAGAAAATGAGGCATCACAATGACTTTCCTGTGTGGGTTATTTTTTTCTTTTTTTTTTTTAACTCAGCCACTCATCTTTAAAATATTATCATGCGTTTCCTCCTATTTACACACAGGCTGAGTTTATTTATTATCAAGTCATTTAATACAGATAAAATGTATTTTGATCCAAACTTTATTGAGGTATCAGTTTACAGCAGTACAGACGCACATACAGACGCACGTTCTGGATACACAATAACAAAATGAATTATTTTATTAAAAGGAAATCATGTAATCACTTCAAAATTCAGACAGATCACAACACTGGTAGGGAATAAAGACATGAACCTTCTAAAAGAAGTCCATATCATCTGGTGCATCTAGGTCACGATACTCGATGATGTTGCGGGGATCACCTCGAGACATTCTGAGTTAAGAGTTTAAAGGGGGGGAGGGTAGATTAGTAGCGATATTTAAGACATTTAAAAAATTTACAACAGCAGTGAATTGAGACTGCATGTTACAAAACAAAAATCATACGTACAATAGTCTTACCTGATGTTGCGTGGCTTGCCCAGGTAGCCACCTTGTCCACGGAAGTTATCATAGCTGCCTCTGCCTCCTACAAACTGGTTAGGTGGGTATGGAGGACCACCTGCTGTCAAGAAGGATACAAAAATTTAAAAAGAAAACACAAAAAATGTTACACTGTGATTGACAAGCACATTTCCAGCACAGAATTACAATCAGTAATGAAAACATACCACCATAGCCCATCAGCGGTGGACGAGGCTGGGCAAAGCCCATTGGACCCTGAGGACCTTGAGGAGGAAATGGCATTGTGGGAGAAAGCAGACCTGTATAAGAAAACAAAAAAAAGAAAGATAAAAGTTAGTTTATCATTACTGTTTTAAGCTCTTGTGCACCAATTTGTTCATTTTGTCTGTAATGTGGAACAAGTAACGATATATCAACCTTGACCTGGGCCTGGAAGAGGAGGAAGCTTCATTTCAGGAAGCGATGGTCTCTTGGCATCCATCAGGAAATTATTGAAGAATGCCACCTCCTTTTTCACCTCCTCAATTTTGTCCCCGTGTTTGTTCAGGATGTGTTTCCGTACGAACTCCGGACCCTTGGAATTAATTTGAAATAAAAGACAAGTAAAAAACATTTTCAACCTTTGAAGAGACTGGCAAAATTGCATCAAAGCATCTTTTGGTTGTTAATCCTCTGCTTTCCAAGCACTCACCTTAAATTTTTTGCCGCTTAAAGGGCACAGCCATTTGTCTTTTCCCAGCTCTTGTGTGTTGGCAGACACAAACTTCTCCACCTCCTCCTCAGGATCTTTGCGGCCCATCTTAAGAGCCTCTTCCTCAGAAAGCACTTCTTTTAGACTAAACAAAGGAATCAACTTCTCCTCGATCATCTTTTGCCACTGTTGCACTGTAATAAGAAAGACAAGGTAAGAAATAACATGCATCTAAGGTCATTAGAGCATTAAGAAACTGTTTTTGTTTAAGCAACCTATTTTCTCTTTACAGGTTTAGTGTTTGGAATATAGTGACATCTACTGATGAGAAGCCACTTCTTCAGCTAGTGTTGAGACTTGTTTGTTCTGGACTAATGCACTAAAGTAACAAAAAAGCACTTCTTACTTTTGCATGAGCATAAAAAGATAGCAATGAATGTTCTGTCAACTGATTGCTAAAACGTTACATAGTGCAACCTTAACTCATGGAGGCAACAGTGTGCTATTCACACTTAATGGGCAGATGTGTCCAAACTTTGGACTGGTACTGTATTGAAACTTCAGAACGTTCTTGAAATAATCTTTACACCAAAATCTGTCATCTGTGACTTTAATACATGTCATTTAGCGCAGCAGCAAAATGCCATAAGAGCCTGTGAGCACAATAATGTGATAGAAAAATAGTTGAAGCATTACCAATGTTTTTAAATTAGACAAAATAAATTTAAACTCCGGCATGCAAAATCTTCACTCACTGATCATCTGACAATTTAATAATAAATACATCATCATCTGTTCCTACTCAACCCCTTTTGAGATATTCAACATTTAAAAACACTGACCTTCTCCGTGTGTGATGCGGTTGGGAGGAATGGGCCCACGAACATGAACCATGCCACAGCGATTTGGCATTTCATCCTCACTGGGATATTCACAGGTGTTATAGTAATCAACTGAGTGCACAATCCGCAGATACAAGATCAAACGATCCAAAACCTGAAACAACAAATGTATGGCAACAGAAATTTTACATAGAATTTATTAACTTGGGCAGTTTTGGCCAGTGAATGAAAAACAATGAAAGCAACTATTTTCACAAGGAATGTTAACGGCGATGCACGAGTCAGACCTTGGCTAGTTTGTCATCCCTTTCCACGGTCGTCTCGGTGGGGTTTCCTTCCTTGGTGCTCTCATCAGGATCCATTCCGCTCCCAGAGCCCAGCAGCTCCTCTTCCTCAGCACTCACTTCCTCTATGAGGTAATCAGTAATATTTTTCATGATGGGGTTCTGAGTTGACACCTATTGGGGGAAAAAAAACAATTAACTCTAGGGCTAGGTATCATCACTAATTCCCTGAATCGATTTGATTCACAATAGTCTATTTCGATTTGATTTCGATTAAATTCGATTTGATTTCGATTCATTTACAGCTAAATGTTTAACAACACTTATTTTCCTTGAATTTTCTGGTAACTATTTTTTATAAAACACTGAGCATGATAATAAAATGACATTATAATCAAAATCAGTTTTCTGGAAGTAATCAGATTACTGTAATAATCTAACAAGATGCATCAAAATGCACCTCTGAAATACCAGAATAATACTGCGTTTCTCCCAATTCACAGCGAGAAATGCTGTGGTGAAAAAAGAAAAGAAAAAAAAAGTTCAACTTTTTAAATGTCCTAATGAAACCGTTTCCTTCAGTGGAGTAGCTCTAAATATCTTAAAGTTAAGGTCTTAGAGAAGGCGTTGATGTTGATAAAACTTACAGAGAATACTGGATCCATTTTAAGCCCCAATATGACTCAGAGATTCCTACAATGACGGTGCAGCGTGCGTCTCCATGACGGCATGATGCTCTCGGTAAAACACCGGATCAATATAAAAACTCCAGCTGCTCCCTCAGTGGAGCGAGAGGCTTTCCATCTTCACCTCGCTGACAGAATTTTTAAATCTCATATTTTCGTTTGATATTCTGATGCGCGCTCTGTCCGCTGATCACCTGTGTGCGCTCACTGCAGAGGACACAGATCAGCTGTGAGCCGTCATGTAAATCAGACTGTCAATCACATCAGACTGTTTAGTTTTTAGTAAAAGGACAAAGTGCAAACCTGTTCTAGAGGAAACGTGACTTAACTTACTTCTGATGAGACTTTATGGGGCGCCCAAATTGGAAGAATTTTGGAGATACATAGGTGGTGACACCACTTCCTGTTGAATGTGGCGGTGCTTGCTCACTTGGGGTTAGCTGCTAACGTGAGCGGTAATATGCTGCTAAACAGTTTAAAGGTGAATATAATCCACACTGGGGAGGGAAAACGTCTGAATGTGGCCTCATCTCGGCAAGAAAAGCCGACTTAGGACCGAAGTGAAACAGGAAACCAGTTGTGTTTGCTAAGATCTTGCGGAGAATTGGGTCACGTCATCAGAATATATGGGCGTAATTTTTTATTTTTTTAAATCGATCCTTACGTTTTATGAATCGATATTGAATTAATTCAACTTGAATCGATTTAAATCGATCAATCAATTTTTTTAAAACTCACTAATGGTATGATCATCTGTCAACAATTTGCTAAATTATACTAATATATGCAAGTACACAAGAGTGGGTACTGACATCATTGCTCTGCCCATCCTCCTGCGTTTTGTTGCTCCACAGCTCCCCTTTTTCATCCAGAGCATGAATGAGCTTGGCAGCCAGCTTGATGTCATTGCGGAGCACCTGCTTGTGCTGAGTGATGCCATTAACATGACGCACCCTTCGAGCAAGGTCCCTGTTCACCCCCGGTGCCAGTTCACAGTCTCGCAGCTGTTAAAAAGTAAAAAGTAAAACCTATTTTTCATTTGCCTCAACAGTTAAATGGGGGGTAAAAAAAACAAACATCCGTAAGGTTCCTTGAACATCACCTTTCACAGCAGCTTTGATTAGAAAAAAAAAACAAAAATCAGGGATTTTAAGATAAATTGAAAGAGAAGAAATAAAAATACAATCTGCATTAGAATAAAGGGGTGCATTTTATAGAAGAAAAGCCAATTCAATCAAAAAACACATTCTGCTTATGCATGTCCCAAACCAATAATTCAATAACACATAAGAGATATATATTCATATATATTCTATATATATTTAAGACAGATTACTAAATGAAAGAGAGTAGGCTGCATCACTTTGAATCAAAAAGGGTTTAGGGTCTCTCTGACTTCATCTCTAGAGCCATCATTAAAACATCTATGCTGCGAACAACAGAAATACTTACTCGGATGTTCTGAAGGTTCCAACAGACTTCTTTGATGTTGATGCTACGGTCAAACGTCACCCAACAACGTCTAAAAAACCTGAAAAAGCAGAGATTTCACTCAAACACAATGACTAATTGTGTTTACTCGCACAATGTTGTCTTAATAAATGAAACAGATGACAACTTAAAGTATCATGTCAAAGAATCTTTAGTTCTTCTTTCTCTTTAACCAACCTGCGCTCAGGGTGAGGATCGGACAAGCAAACACGCAGAAACCCAGGGTATCGACGACAAAGCTGTAAAGGGAAAGGCAAAAAAAAAAGATCAAATCAAGACACCAACCATTCAGAGCTTCCAGTTATTCCACATATCTCAGGCTGTTAATGTAACCAGCCATCTTTCAACTCACAGAGACAATCTCAGCTTTGGAAATAGTCGGAGCAATACTTCTCATGAACAGAGAGCAAGTCCTGTGGAGTGGTCGGGGTCTGGGTGAGTCATCTTTGGGCTTCTTCTCTTCTTTTTTGTCTTCCTCTGAGTTCTCCTTTGGTTTCTCCTCTGAGTTAAAATATGAGAAAAACCACATTAGTGGGATGAATTCATTCTGTTCACACACACAGTTATAAACTCTGGGTATTTAAAGACTGTTGGATTAACATAGAGAATGAAAAATGGGATTTGTGAATCTGATTCCTCACCTTCACCCTCATCTTCCTCCTCATCTTTGTCTTCTGCCTCTTCCTTCTTCACAGGTTTATCAGAGCAGTGGGAGTTGGAGTCAGAGTCGGAGTCAGAGTCACTCTCTGAGGCGCTCGCTTCATCATCGCTGTCCCCGCTGCGCTTCCTCTTTCTTCTTGCCTGGCAAATGAAAACGAGAACAGTCATGCCTATTCAGTTCATTCTTCTTATTGTTAAAATGAATCTAAATACAACAACAATAACCTTCTTTGGTTCAGGCATTTCTTCCTTGAGAGCTTCTTTCTCTCCTTCCTCCTTCACATCCTCCTCTTCCGCTTTGGCTGCTCTGTCTATGCCAGCAGCATCACTCTCCTCCTGAGACAAAATTCACTCTTTAAACACAACTCTATGATATCTCTATTTACTGACTAACAGAAAACAGTACAGACCTTCTCAGTTTTGTCTTTTTCTTCTGAGGATTTGCGGTCTCCACTCACGGTTTTGAGGTCTTCTCTCTTTGGAGGCTCAGCTGCCCCTGAAACAGATGCAGTTTTCTCCCTGTCTTCTTCCTCTTCAGATGGCATGTCCAAAATACGAAGATCATGATCTGTCCCTCCTTCCATTTTTATCACAGCTGAGGGCAAACAAGAGGGTGTGTGGTTCAGAATAGAAGACAGAATGGCATTTTCAAATGGTGTCAACAAACATCAGTGTTTTTTTTAGTTTCAGCACTTTTTTGTTTATTTTTTTTAAAAGGAAACATGATGAAAACTTCAATAATCTGAGACAGTTTTTGAGCCCTTACCTGCATCTAGAACCTTAATAATAGCTGGGGTCTGCTCAATTTCCAGGGAGACATTATCAAACCAGCCATTCTCCATCAGGAACATAAAGACATTCTGACGATTGTGCAGGCCACTTTGGGCCTCTGCCTTCAGTCGACTGGCCTCATCTGGATGGTATTTGGACCTGAACCTGTGTCCAGAGATGGGGTCCACAGGGAAGTGGGAAGGGAATGATGGGGGTCGGGATGAACGGGTTGCAAAGTTAGAAAACAAGTGAAAATACTATACCTAAATCACATTTGTCAAGTAATGAAATTACATAGAAAATTTTTGATTTGTTTATAAAAAATAAAAAAAAAACTAAAACATTGAAATTTCCTTCTGGGATAAATAAATAATTTTTTTATTTCATATTGCAGTTTGTTCTTTTCAAATTTTAAACAAATAGTTTAAATCCACAATGTGGGGATTTTTGTTGGGAGGGGATTAAAAAAAAAGTCAAAATTAGTCAAGAATTAAAGTTTCTATGCACAATACAAAATTATCATTTGTGGTCTGTATAGCCTAGTTCTGGACTTTCATTGACATAGCTTATAATTCTATATACTCTACAGAGTTTGTGATTACCTCACCGAAAACAAAAAGGAAAAATACAACAGATTATAAAATCAAGCATTCACATTATTAGAATGTCACATTAAAAATGGTTTATCATTGAGTGGACCACAGTTACCTTTTGTTCTGCCAGTTTAATAACAAATAAATACAGAGAGGGAGGGGTCTCTTCTGTGAAAATGCGCTCCACTTCACCCCAATGGTGTGTCTGTTTACACACAAATTCGGTTTTGGGATTCAATTTGATCCCAACATAAAAAGAAAATGGTGTAGAAAAAGCATAAAACAAGAAAAAAAAATCCTCCATGTGCGGAGGAATACTTGGCTGTCTATCTAAAATCCCTGTACTGTGCGTCTAAGAGCAACTGCATTGTGCGCAGTGCATGCCCTTGCTATCTAAGACCGACTCCCGCAGATGAGTTCCACTTTTGCTTGGAAAAAAATCAAAGTAAAAAAATCGCCGTCAACATGGAAATTGAAATGAAGGGAAGAAAAATTGGTTAGGTCAAAACAGAAGAATTTTGCATGGCATCAGTGAAATAAGTGTAACAAACATTAACAAGCATTATATATATATGTTAATACTATTTCATCAAATAGGAAGATCAACCCAAAGATAAAATCCGAGGTCCGAGCTTATTGTTAAAATCTGTCCTGCATCTGCAATCTGTTATATGATTATGGGTAGAATTCAGTCAAACTCTCTCAAGACATTTTGAAAAAACTGAATAATGAAAGACATTATGTACAATTGCACAGAATCTGGGTTGATTTTCTTATTTCATGATCTTCAAGTGTGGTAGCAAGTCATTAGTAATAAAATAATTGTATGCACTTTGTCCTAATACAATAGAAAACATACACGTTTGCCCAATTGTCATCTGTCTATTTGGTCTTTCCTACTATTGGTCTGTGCACATTTAGAGTGCAACAGTTAAACAACTGTGTGCATGCACTAAATGTCTTCAATCTGCTGTATGCTCATGTCTCTTGTTTTAATGCAAATACTTGATTTCTTAGCTGTTCATACTTCTGTTAACATTATATAAGTATGTATATAATGTGTATACATATTTTTTTATATATGTGTATGTAAACAAAATATAACTATAGTGTATGAGTAATATAAAATTTATGTAGCAGAGGACCTTACACAGCTTATTTAATTCGTATTATACTCAAAAAGCTCTAAATGAGAATAATAAGCAAATAAGATAAATGGCTAACATTCAATAACAATCAGAGACTTATCAAAATTATTATAATACTACTACATTAAAACCAACTCATGACCAAGGCTTATGTAGTAAAGGCAACTGAGATCGTACCACTCTTCATCTTTATGAGCCAAAAAGAAGTCTTGCATCTGTTGTCGGCGGAAGTCGATCTTGTACTCGTTGTAGCGTTTGACTGCTTCAGTCTCATCAACAGAATCATCTAAGGACAGCAGAAACTCCTTAAAGCTCTTCATTATTGGAGGGGGAGGACCTAAGTCCATGTCATGGATGTTACCAAGCCTAATGGAAGAAGGAGAAATTAAATGTCCGTTTAGATGGGCCAACAAAACAAACTGATGTTTTTGTCTTTTCTGTTTTTTTAAATGCCATGTCCTGTTCGTTGATGGGATAAATTAGTTCATATACTGCCATTATGGTGTGTCTTCTTATTCTTTTCCCTTTTAACTTCTCTACAACATGCATTTCTAAATCAAACAAATTATGGAAATCCCATCATAGATTTAATGCTTTTTTTTTTTTTTTTTTAGCAATTTTATATAATTATTGAAGATAATAATATACCTAAAAGCAGAATTAGCTTTTAAAGCCTTAGATTAAGAAAACAACATTATTTCCCACCTTGCCTGAATAGGGATGCCCTGATGAGGCTGCATGAGGTGCAGATCAGGATGGCCCCAGTGCTGTGGTGGGCCATAGCTAGGCCCTCCTCCACCACCATATCCCAAGTCATAACCCCCACGATATGGATCTCCACCATGGTCATCCCTACCAGGAGAGATAAAAGATCTTGTACAAAAGAAGATTCCAGTTGTTCAGTCTGTGTAGTAGTCTCACTGTTAATCTCACCAGTCTCTTCTCATCCGTTTCTGCTGGGGGCTCATGTCATGTCTGGGTGGGGTAAATCTCTCTCTTCGACCCCGATCATAATCGCGGTATTCACCGCGGCTTCGACGCTCCCTGCCCCTGTCCCACTCCCTGTAGTAATTATTAAAAATTGAATAAAATAAAATGAAATTTAAAATGTAAAAAATCAAACATGGATCTACTTGTAAAATCTATTTTCTACCTGGGCACACCAATAACCTCAAATTACCTACATTTATCAATTCTTTGTTATTTCGAAGTTGTCTGAAAAACTGTCTCATACCTGTCATTCCAGTCATCTCTGCGTCGGTCCTCTCTTTCTCTCGATCGGTCATAGTCACTTCTCTCTCGTCTGAATTTGTCCCTTCTTCTGCGGTCGTATTCATCATCACTGTCTCCCATCTTAAAGAAAGGAACTATTTTATTAACATTTTATGTGGAAAACATGGATGACTGATAACGTGGCGGTGAGTTTAGTGCCATCAAGAGCTGATACGCAATCCCAACAGGACCATTAAACTATCATTTGACAAGTGAATTGTGATTAAAACACTAATATTTCAATTGTACATACTTTCTCCGCCATGATCTTCTAATTCAGTAGTGTGCAGAGGAAAACATTCACAGGGAGAAAAGTACAAACACTGATGAGGAACATCTAGGTATAGGCAGATAGGCCTGCTTGATAGGTATTATGTAAACTACCGCAGGTTAAAACTTTACTTATTAAGTGCATATTTGTACAATCAACTCACCAAATTACTTAAGATGAGAAAATAAATACTAGCGCATAAGACGATTGTGGTGAAACTATCCAAGACGAACGAAACGGTCTATTTAATTGTTGGTAGTAAGAGGCGGGGGATGCTATCGAGGCTGCTACGTAACGTTAGCTAACCCGCTAGCCTCGCTAAAGAAATAACTCCCGCATCGGTCTCACAACGCCGTCTGCTGATGAGAAAAAAAAGCTTTCTCCTTTCCCATTTAATCAAAAGCTGATAAATATGACAACGTAGATTAAAACGTTTTTGTACCTTAAAAGATTTCTGCTTGAATACTTTTGGTGCACGTCTTCTTCTTCTTCTTTTTTTCCTTCTCTTCTTCTACTTCTTGGTGATGTGAAACGCTGAGCTTTTGGCTAACAATAAAAATCGGCAATACTGCCACCAACTGCGTTGGAGTGTAAATCAAAACTTGCGTCTTCTGTTTTCCTTTGCATTTACCCACTTTGGGCTTTAAAATTGAAAAGAAAAATATTAAAATTGTTGCATTTACTCTGTAGGACCAGGTTCTGGATGTTTCTTAAAGCAAGAATTAAACTGCTGTTTAATCATGATTAAATCTGTATTTTTAAAGGGTTGTCCCATTCTGCAAAGACCTTTTTGTTTTTACAAGTACAAATTTAAGTACACATTTGTTTATAAGGATAGACCTTTCCACCTTCCAAGTTAGCCTGTTTTCTTCTTGAAAATTATCATGACATGTAAAAATGCCTTATTTATGTAACCAGTTAGCTTGGACCAATATTATACTTTACAGAAAAAAATTATTTAAAAAGGACTTTGCTTAATATTACTGTAAATTAAGTCTTTTAAAAAGATCTTAGTTATATAGTGAGTTAGTGTATTTTTGCAGACAGTCATATCTTTAAAATTATTTTCAAAACAAGAGATTTACTTAAAAAGAATAACAAAAAAGATGTGGCATTGAAGCAGTAGTTTATTAGATAATTATATTTTACTGTTATACATGCATTTCATTATACAGTGTACTGATGAATATATCTTTTCTTTGTCCTTCCTCTGAACTTTAGCTGCTGCCTCATGTAATCCATGATAGTGCGTGGCCATACTCGAGTAGCATGAGCTTCATCATCCAAGAGAAATGCAGATTCAATTAGTGGGAAGGTATGACCATTTCTGGATCCAAATGGAAAGTCTTCAAGAGGGTCAACATTGGCGTCCAAAGGAGTGGATATCATCTGCTTTTGGTAAGAACTATCCAAAAAGTCCTGTCAATATGTGAGACAACCATGTCTGTACCATTTTATAAATGTCATTTTAAAAATATCTTCAAAAGTATAGACAATAAGGGATTTAGAATTTTTTTTCTTTGGATAACTTTGCTGGTATTTGTGCAAATTATTAAAACAATATCTACTGACTCAAGGAATACTGTATATGCTGGCATACAATGTGAAAACAAATAAATAAATATGTTTCTCATCTGTTATGGTACATTTTTAATTAAAATTTCAGTGAAGTCAGAAGGAAATGGCCACACAAGTGGAAAACAAAAATAAACAAGCAAAAAATTATAAATTTCTTCTTTACCTTATATTGGTCTTGAGGAATTGCTCTAGAATTCATCAGCAAAAATGAGATCACGGTCAAAAGTAGTAGGAAAGAAGATCTCAGCGAAGAGGAGCACAGAGGCATAATTTCTTTACAGCTGGTGACCGAAGTAAGTTTGGCGATGTATGATGTTTTCCAAATGCTGGATATAGAATACAAGCTTACATGAAGCATTTGCTTTTATAGGTTTCTCAGTGCTCTCATCTATGACTTTGACAGTGACGTTGTGTCACTTATCTATTATTGGTGGAAAGAAACTGACTTTATGAAACTATTCTTTTCTCCCACACACATAATAATACAATAATGACTAAAACATGTTCAGCTGCCTTCTATCCGGAAAATTAACAAGTTTTTTCACCTCAAATATGAATAGTCTTTTCTGAAACACAGCAGGTGGCATGATCTAAGGTGCATGAAATTGAAAAGGATCAAAGGACTTAATTAATCAGTGTAGAAGTCTTAATGAGTAGCCCTAACAGTCAAAAGTGAAGCAACTACATATAGCTCTGTAAAAGTCAAACCTATGAATGACAGACTGCCATTATATTATGAAATGAAATGAAAAATATAATTAATTATAATAAATTATTATATTACATTACATTACATTACATTACATTACATTATATTATATTATATTATATCATATCATATTATATTATATTATATTATATTATATTATATTATATTATATCATATTATATTATATTATATTCACAAACTGAACATACAGCAATCTTACAAGGTGATACAATGAGCTTTTGCACATAAACTTTGTATATTCATTTTTATCAGTTATTGTGTCATACTGCTTTCCCAGTGAAGTACTTACTGGTGAGTGTATTAGTCTGAAACTCTGTTAATTCAGCAGGGTATCTAAGCTCTAATTAGTTCACTCCAATAGGATCAAAGAACACTCAGTAATTAGTAGATATTTTTCTCAGGTGAGCTGTGCTTTGACAAAACTAGTCATTACCTCCACCAAGGCGGAGGTCATGTATTCAGTGGTTTTGGTTTGTCTGTCTGTTAGCAACAAAACTCAAGAAGTTATGAATGGATTTTAATGAAATTTTCAGGAGATCTCAGCAATGGAATAAGAAACAAGTGATTAGATTTCAGGGGTGATCTGGATAACCGCCTGGGATCCAGGAATTTAATTTACTAAAGGATTCTTTACTATAATTTTGTGCCATTAGAGCTTTTAACTCAAAAATAATGCCCACAATCATTGGCAAAAAAAAAAACAGCTTGCCGGAAGTCTGTGCTCCATGAGTGCCTCTAGTTTTGCTATTGAGACCACCCATAACCTGTTCTGGTTCAGTGCACTCTGACAAATGAGTGAAAGAATTATGAAACTACATGCTGAAATGCATGTTCATGTATTAATAATGTATGCAATGCAATGTATTACTTTATTTGTTTCCATGATCTCGAAATGGTAGCTCAACCTTTACTCATCAGTACTTAGGCTGTGTTTTGTGCTGGCAGACATCATTCTGCCACTCTTTGATCAGAGCTCAACTGTTCTGGTTCAGTTTTGGATTACTTCAAGCCAATGTCCCATATCATCTCGATGACATCAGCCTAGTTCAGGTATTTCAAAATGTTTGTGCATGTTTTTCTGCAGACTGCAAATCCTTCATATTCATGTTTCATTCCATTTATATAATGTTAACACTGCACACTTCAACTCTAAAAAAGACAAGGCACAAAAAGGAAATTTGTGTTTGGTTGATTATTTCTCCCCCTTAAATAATACCAACTGGTATTATCACCAGTTGTAAAGGTGACTAATCAGGCTTTCCAATAATGTATAATCCAAAACCAATTGGTATTATTAAAGATAAATAATCAACAACAAACACATTTCTTTACTTTATGTGCTAAGTTTATATCTAAATTTTAAAGGAAATAACATGACATACTCAAAATCTATTTTCATAGTAGCTTTATTATCAAGAATTATGAGTCAACAAGCCTTTGTAAAGAGAAAACACTCTTTCTCATCTAAACAAATGGCAACACAATCCGATTTCAATGTAACTTATTCTCACACAAGTAACACATTGAATGCAACTTTCCACAGACTGTATAACAATAACCTACGGATTCTTAAATCTTCTTATACATGAAAATTATTCTTGACACTGTACATATATTGTTTGATAACCTAGGCACATTTTAAAAGATGAGAAACTTAAAAATTGAGGATTATATATTTCCATTTGTTTCTGTCAACAGTCTAAAACTGATACACAGAACAAAAAAAAAAAGGTACAGTACAAAAGATATTTGAAGCATTATTGCAAATATGAAAAGTTTATCTATTTCATAATAGAGAGACTACTACCAACCAGTCCCAATTAAATCTTAAATTATGGAGAATATATGGAGGAGTAACATCTTAAGGAGGAATGTCATGGTTTTTTTTTTTTTGCCCTGTTGTACTGTTTAACTCTCCAACTGAAAACTAACCCATACAAATAGAATTGGTCTATTTTGTATGTAGTGTTGCCTCTGTTATCGCATTTAGTTGTGGTGCTTGGGGAAATAAGTTTCACCCTCCATCTGAAAACAAGTTTCAAGGATATGCTCTTTTAAATTTTAAAATAATTCTTAAAATATTGCACTAAACCTTACAACAGGAGGAAACCCTGAAATACAGAGATGACCCAAGATTTTGCCTGACTGGAGTAATATAAAATGGCCAGAGGAAATCCTGATTACATCTGTAAAGGGCCATCTAGGGCAACATAGAGTGGATACATTTGCACAGGAATTACACATCATATATACAGTAGCTAGAGCACATAAAAATGTGCATTTATTTGGAGCAGTAAAACAGTTTTGCCAACAGAGCTTTCATGGCCCCAACAGGTACGAAGAAGAGGATCAACCTAAATCTTCTCTGACAGCTGCTGATTTGTCCAGATGTTCAGGTACAAATAAAGCAGGACCAAGCTGGCTGTGTCATTACTACAACTAAACCAGTAGAAAAACAGAGACACTCTTTCTTGCCTGTAATAATCAACTAATTACAACTGTGTAATAAAATTCTCTGACCAGGTAAAAGATACAGCTTAACAAGAGGGGAAATAGAAAAAAAAGGAGTGCCAATATTGTCCCTTCAGTTTTCAGACATTTAACATACACATGAACATCAAGGCCGACGTAAGGCAATGCACTTCTTCCTGAAAATGCTTCCACGGTCCCACTATTACCATGTTATTATTGTCATGTATATAGAAAAGAAAAAAAAAAAGAAATCAATCAAATTGGTACAAGTCTATTTTACAGATTCAAAGAAAAACAAAAAGCTAAAACAACTAACAGACAAAGAGCCACATTATTTTCTCTTAATGTTCTTCATTTACAACACTGACCTACCTGTCATTTTGCCATAAACCTGAGTTTGTTCAACTTGACAAACTGGATAAAGCTAAAAACATTTTTTATTAAACTGCCCACGTAGTAACATCAGCGACAATGTAAAAATGGCAGAATTGTGTAAAATCTTAGCTAGAACAAGAAAAACTTGGTACTTAAAGGAATTGAGAAGCAACTTTAAAATGTATGAAAATACAACTAAATCAGTTAAAAAATAAAAATGAAGAAAAATTATTTTCCGTCCATATGGACATATTTGTTAGGAAATAATTCAAAATTGGGAAAAGATTATGGTATATCTTAAACAAACAAAAAATATTAAGACAATATAGAACCTTCAATCTTGCTTCAATCTTAGAGAACCACTTTACGCAGGATTGGCTACAGAAGCTTCATCTTGAGTTACACTCTTGCTTAAAAAGACATTTCAATGGCCCGTTGACTTTGTGCAGCACTAGAGACTAACCATGTAACGTGCTCAACTCATAACTTACAGCATGCAACAAAAAGTAGGTCTACAGACAAGAGTACTAGAGTATTTGTGTTTACTGAAGTGGACCAATGCTCAATATGTTGGTGAAGCTGACCAATGCAGGTGCTGCAATGACACTTAAAATTAGACCTCTGGTTATTGTTTAACAGATTCTCTTATAATCAACAAATTTTGTTATATCAAAAGTTTAGTTGATCACAGATCTGTAACTATTTAAAAATAACCTAACAGCTCACACAAAGATAGACACACCCTTTTTTTCTTTTTTTAAGAGGAAACATGTAATCTCAATGCAGCCAAGTTTGAGCCATCATATCACTACTTGATCCCTACCAATAAGCTGGGCAGTGTCATCATCACTGTGGTGCTGGTCCTCTCCTGCATCATCACTTTCAGAGTCTGTGTTCTCCTGTGGGGAGTAGTAGCCTTCGTAGCCCAGGATGGGGGACTCACAGTGTGCAGGGGACGCGAGGCACTGGGCAGTAGTGGTGGTAGTGGTGGATGAATACGCCCCTGGGCTCCCTGATGGAGATCCGGGGTTGGAGGGCCGAAGCAGAGGAGTGCGCTCAGAATCTGCATCACCTTCTGTTCTTTCTTCCTCTCCACGCCCTCCATTTTCCTCCTCAGAATCAGACTCGGAGCGCTCTGGGTTGTTCCGGGTGACGCGCTGTTTGCACACAGGACACGTTTTCTTGGTCTGCGTGAGCCATGGGTCGACACACTTGCAGTGGTAAGCTGGAAAAATGAGAAATTTAAAAAAACGTCAGACCTGACAAGAGCAATAACCAGTCAAATCTTTCTTGACTGAAATGCTTGAGTGAATAAACTTGTTAAAAAAAATTCTGTGAGAGAAGGCGATACAGTCATGTGGTGCATCAAAGACAATAACCAAAAGACAACAATCATAAGAGCACCATTTCATAGTTGATGTCCACATAGTGTGAATCAATAAAGTCAAAAGTATCAATGAAAAGATGGTCATCAATACAATATAAAATATTTACCATGGGAGCAAGGTAAAACTCTCAGCTTGTCTCCTTCTTCATATTCATCCAGACAGATAGCACAAAGATCATAGTCATCGCCTGAAATACAACAGCAAGAGATCACTTTCATGACACAGGTCAAATGTGGCATATTGAAATGCCTCAATTATTTTATTCAACTGTAGCTTAAAGGCGCACTACTTAACTTTCCAACCATAAAACTCTGCGTTCCTGACTTGTGAGGACACCTATGTGACACCTATTATGTGCATTTTTAGGGTCCGTCATTGCCCAGCATTGCTGAGAAACCACACTCTACAACTTTTTCTTTCGGGACACTGTGTCAAATTGCAGCAGACTGAGTTTTGCTTTTTGCACCGCGTCACACGCTAGTAGTAAGTAAGTGAAGTAAGTTCAATTTTATTTATATAGCACTTGCCAAGATAAAAATCACAAAGTGCTTCACAAAGAAAGACAAGAAAATCTAAAACACAACAACAAAAAACTAAGCAAAAGCAAGTGGATGGCAATACACCAGCTGTTCTCAACGTGCAACATGGCTGAGAGAGGGACAGAGCAAGAGATAAGACAAGAGTCAAGATAAGACTGTCTTTTGCTGGCTGGAGAGAGCTCACAGTACAGGTAGGACACAAGATGGAAGCCGAATTAGCCGTATATAGGTGGGAGGTGGGGGCTGAGAAAATCTGCAAAAGTTCTGTAGTGCGTCTTCAATAGCAAACATTGCAACTGGCCTCAATACTTTACAAAACAATGCATCACTGTGAGAGTAAACACATTATAACCGTGTTACCTTTACTGAACCTGTGTGTTGGAATCCGCTTCAGTTGTTCCTTGGATAGACGATTTTTCCTCAGCCTTTTTCTGTACTGCACACATCGTATTACCTGAGAGGCACAAAAGGTAATCTTACTCATAATAACAACCATACACTGTCATTCAACAAATAATTGTTGTTTTTTTATGTTCATGTATGACCCCATTATTCATTCTCAGAAGCTTTTAGAAAAAATATTTTTGTGTTGCCATTAAGTAACAAAAATCATGTGTCTAGTGAATATTGTGCCTACAGAAGAAATTCAGCAGGATCTTGCTTTGATGAAAAACAATACAGTCATTGTTTTTCAGTACAAAGAAGCAAAGCTCGCCTCTTGTACAGATGGTCCAAACACAACGTAAGGAAACAATTACATAACTGCTCAAACAAATTGGACAAATAAAACTCATGAGCCCTAATGGGATAATAAATAAAGAGCTAAATACCCAAGAATCCATAATCATAATAATTGTAGATACTTACTAAGATCACACACATCACAAGAATAATCATGCCGACTACCCCAGTGAAGGGAATGAGGTAGTATGATAGAGGGAAAGCAAACTCTGGCTTGAGGATCACATACACTCTGCAGATCAGGAGATGAAACAAAGCATCAAAAGTCAATATGTGTTGGTTATTTCAACTGTAATGCTGACAGTTAAAGGTTTATGTAATTTTTTAATTATCAAATAAAAAAAGGATAAAAAAGAAAAGGAGAATTATATTCTAAAAATGTTATGTTTTCTTACCCTTGTTCTGGATTTATGAAAGTCTTGAGCATTTCTGAAGCATAGTAACTGGTGAATACAGAGGGGATATCAATCTGCTGCGCAATAGTGTCTGGAAGTGAAAAAGAAATAGAAAAAGATAGAAAAAGGAAACACAAATCATTTTAATTATAAAAATTCTGTCCCGTTAAGATGGTCTGAATGTGTTAAGCGTGACATTGTATGTATTTTATAATCACTTACCGTTGCTGTAGTTCATATTGAGCAGAGTGTCTGAATACATGTTGTGAATGATAGCAGCACTGTATCCAGCTTGCTGTGCATGCAAAACCTGAAACCACATCATTACATTACCCAAGTTTGATCTACACACACCAAAAATTATTCCACATTATCTACTGACCTTAATGTCAAAATTGCAATCATATCGTCTGATGAGAGCAACAAATTTTGTGCTGTTGGCATCATAAGATGGTGGCAATGGAGGAGGAGGGTCCATAGTGGCACAGCCGTTCAGTGGATAGGGCGCCACCAAAATTCCCTTTAATACACACACACACGGCCAAAAAAGTTATTACAAAGGATTATGTTAGCTTATTTTCTGTACAGTCCAGCTCCCACATTCTGTTCTCACCATTAATCCATCCTTTGGAAGAGGAGATCCAAACAAAGCAGGAAGGTCCTCAAACAACATGGAAGTCATATTTCTATAATGCTGTAAAAAGAATGTAGAAATTCTCTAAGTACTGCCAAATGTTTCAGAACAATCTGAGAAACAGCTTGATAGAAAAAGATGATTAAAAAATATAAAAAGGTAAGACATTATCTAAAGCTCAAATTTTACTTACAACATAAATATATGCATCTGTGGGTGAAGGAACCAGTAAGCTGCAGAAAACCAGTATGAGGACGCTCATCTGAGTCCCCATGCACCACGAACCAAAGTGTAACATCCTTTGTTGCTTTCAGTTGCACTTACATGTAGAGAAGACAAAACAATGACACATCCTTATCGAGAGAGAAAACTTAGTCACACTCAGCTGTTTCAATTACTACACATCATCTGACCACATTAAAGTAAAGGCATTACAACACTCCCAACTGCTTCAGTGTCTTCTTTACTCTGAATTTATATGTAGTGGATTTTATGGGTCTCCATATGAATAATAAAGATATTTTTTAAACTAATTTGTTGTAATATCTAATGAACAGACATATTCAAGATTTAGCTATGATGATTAAAGATGGACTGAGAGATCAAAAATAACATCTTAGAAGCTGGTCCTACGTTTTGAGCAGGTTAAAGTGGTGGTAGTGGCTGTATTAGGTTAATGTTTTTCTACTACGGTCTGAGAACCTTGTTTATCGGGTTCAATTGACAAGCGAACTGGTTACTCTGAAGCACTGAACAGCGATTATATTTTAATTATAATTTTCTTAAGTAAAATTTCAATTAAATGATCATATCTTTAAAATTGTGAAGCTACTTACCTTTGTGTCTTAAGAATATCACCCTGGCGGCTGTAAAAATAATAACAATAATCCGTTGTCTCACTTGAATTTCTCACACGGAGCGGTCTATTCTCCTTGACAAGTTGTTTAAAATAACTTTTCAACAATTACATAATTCCACAAGAAAAACACCACACACGGGAAGGATTAACTTAACGTTAGCTGACGTTTGGCTAGTGTTAGCATGTTAGATAACAGTCATATTGTGGTGTCGTCTTCTTTTTGTGGCCCGTGTACTTCGGTTTATACTAAGTTAGGAAAATATCAGCTACTAATATACCCTACGTAAAGAAAAAGCAGCAACCTAGATACTAAGTTTTCACAAGTTGCATTAGCTTGCTACTGCTAGGTCTGTTTGTTATTGCTTCTTTCTCCCCCACTTCCTCTATCCAGACATTCACCGATCCACTAGAATTGGGACCCACAGCGCCACAAGCGGCCAGAATGAAGAAACGCAATGAACTTCAAACCCTGCAGGCTTCATGCTCTCCGACGAAAACTTGCACGCCTTATTACAACTCGAGAAAACCCGTAGTTTAATTCAGGCTGAAATGATTAATGACAGCCTGGTTGTGGCCAAATGAATAGTTAATGATTTTAGTTGGCAGTGTGAAATTCTGATTTCTTATGGAACAAGGACATAAAAGTGAGTCTGAAGCATAATGTTCACATGCAAAGAAGTCTGGGCCTTATTTCGCTGAAACAGTTAATGATTTAAGATAGCCAGAAAAATGGGGGTTTCCACATTCAGATACAGACAGACCATGACTCCATGTCTGGTCTTTGTCTAAAGACTGCCACAAGACAAAATGATAAAGAGGTCATCTTACGCTGAAAATCCCATAGGCATGATGAAGTTACCCATAAATTAGTTTTATAGATTTTTTTCTTAAGGACAGCAGCAATTAATAATGTAGCCTGCCATCAAAAGGCAAGAACGACAGGAGCCAGTGGCCTGAAGTAACCAGGCTATTTCTTCTTTTATACTGCCCTCAAGTGGTAAGATATCTTAAGTAACACACCCTAAGTATGCAATGTACACTTTTGTAGTCATCGTGTAGCCTAACATTTAATACGTTTGAAAAGCAATTACGCTTCTGAATGGACCAACTAAACGGATGTCGACAAGATCATAGACTGAGCTCACTTTACATACTTTTTAATATCTTTATACATTTTAATACAAACATGTTCTCTGGTGAGAATACATAAGAAATTATTTGCTTCCCATCGCTAAGAAGAAAGTCTCATTAAGAATAAAGAGGAAAAAAAGATTCCTTGGTCATTGGAGCCCTGTGGTCATTACAAGCAGATACCAAAGTATAGGAGAGATTAGAAAACAGCAACAGATTTGCTGATCATAGAACTTTACCAATTTGTGGGTTTGATCATGTAAAAATTGTCCTCACACTATAAGGTTATCCAAACTCTACCTCTTGAAAGAATAAAATCATGTGTGGTAAATCAGAACATTAAATCATACAGTTGATTCAAAAAGTCATTCACCATAATTTGAAAACACTTGTGAATTAATTAAATAGTATAACAGGCTATGTAAGTTTAATATCTTTGAGTAAGTCAACATATTATAGTTCATGCTAAAGGATGTGCAACTCTTGGAGCATTCTGTACAAAGCACTAAGTCACAACTTTTTCAGTGTTTTACTCTCTGCTCGGATGTGCTTTGATAACTACCCTTATCAAACCCAGGAAAGAAAAATTTTAAATAAACGCTGACTGATTGTCCATTCAGCTAATATTTTTTCCCTGCAGACTTTATCAGAAGATCATTGATAAAATATTTGAGTTTTTCACAAAATGCCACGTGTCCATATCTTTGTAAAAGAAAAGTGTTTGTGTGACCAGCTGAGTCCAAAGACCAGCATGATAAGGAAACAGACATTTTCTATATTCCTGAACTTAAAGGAATATGCTGCTTAAACTTAAGACTGACAGAGCCTACAGAATAGCCCATACAGTGACTAATTTCCACATAGTAGCTTGCCCTTGCTCAGTAATATAACCACTTTCATACATACATCTTCACTAATTTCTGTGTTGCAATAGTTCAGTAAAAGTGATTTGCTCCTAGAACTGGAGTTACTTCCAGTAGCTTATGTTTTCAGTCACTTACTGTATGAACACTCATATGAGTCGTCTGCATGGATTTATTGCTTTTACTTATCTGTTCAGTCTTATGTGTGTCTGTACTCTGATGTCACTTGCCTTGTTTGGTTTTATGTCTTTATGAAAAACAAGAAAAAATTGTAAGATGTATTATTATCACTATTATCATAATGTTTATTGTTGTTGTGGCTGGTCTCAAGATAAAACTTGAAAAAAGCAGGAAACAAACCATTGTATTCATGGACACAAATTCCTTTTGTACGATGAATCATGTACGTTAACTCGATCTCACAGTGAGTCTCTAGACAGAGGAGGTGGGGAGAAAGAGCAACTCTTCTTAATGTGTGCCTTTTTTATTTAAAAAACTGCATATAGTTTCTCTCTTAATCAATACTTCAAATTTGGCAAATGTCTGTGAGACTGTTGTTGTTAGAGACTATTGTAGGACTGATAAACATCTTTGTTCTTGATAGTGTTGATGATGACTCTGGGTTAAAAAGGTAGACAGATACTTTAAAAGGGGATTTGTGGTCATTCCTTACCAGGGTGCTTAGCTCAATATCTGTGACAATGGTATGGGCTCCAAAAGGCCTATAAAGCCTTTTAAGCAAATACTTCTACCTGAAACTACATCAACAATTTGAAGCTTTGCATTGATAAGCTTCTGTGTGACAAGAACCAGCTCTGGCAGACCAAAGGACAAAAGAGCCCTGAACAAGCCTGGTTGAACTAATTACTATGATAAGGATTAATTCATTTACTGTTCTCTACATACTACTAAGTAGTCAGGAATTAGTGGATGAGTGAGTGATTTCAAACACAGTATTTTATCAACGTGTGAGCCTGAAGACCAATAGCCACTGGCAGTATTGCTTAATGCAACTAGCAGATTATCTCTAAGTCAATAACGCTGGGGGAAAAAAAACTTTATTAGCTTGTTGTTAGGCCATAAACACAGAACAATTTAGATTAAACAGAAAATGCCAGGGAAAAAAAAACCCAAAACTTTCTTTTCACTTGCCTTGTCAGGATTTAAAAACGCACTAGAGAACTTTTGCAGATTTTCTTAGAGATGTCCCCCCTATGGCTAATTTGACATCCATCTTGCATCCTATACCGTGAGCTCTCTCCGGCCAGTAAAAGACAGTCCTATCTTGACTCTTGTTTTATCTCTTGCTTGTCCTTTTCTCTCACACGAGTTTAAAATTACATAGTGTGTCTTTAAGTCACAAAAATCAAACTCTTCCTCAAGGACCTCAGTCCTGCAGGTCTGAGATGTTTCCCTGTTTTAATGCACCTGACTTAACTTAATGGGTCATTGTGCAGAACTTGACATTAAGCTGTTGAATCAAGTGCAAATGCAAGTAAGTGTTTAAGGAATTAAACACAAAGCCTCAAGGAAGTTTGTGAAACTGACATGATGATGTTATTGATTTGTTCACTGAAAAAAATACAAAATACACAAAAATGTTTTATGTAGTACTTTACTCCAAATTCAACATTTGTGCTGCATAAAAATCATAAGGAAAAAAACACACACACAAGCCGTTAATTCAAGGTTACAAAGTCCAATATGATACATCAGAGTTAAAAAGTCAAATACAATGTTCTACAACTGGGTTTTTTGTATCTCATCTTCTGTTATGCTCAGCAAGTCTCTTAGCACGACTGTTTGCAGTGGCGGATTAGACCTGCCTTCCTCACAGAAAATGAGACACACAGCACCTAAGAATAAGAAAAAAATGTATTTCATCATCAACAACATGAACAGTGTCTTCACACAACTCATCAGCATATTAAACACTCACAAGAAGCCTTTCCCACATCCCAGAGGTCCAAAGAAGAGTTCTGTTGGTAGGCAAACCTTTCTACACACTCCACTGAGACTGGGACAAGACCAAGGAAAGGATGCTGCCTCATTTTCAACAACTGTAACCACAGACAGAACACATTAGCTATTTTGTAGTTCAAATCCTTTTGCTTTGAGTTAACAAAAAAAGCAAAAATGAACAGACAACAGGCTTGAAAAAAAACGAGATATTCAAGACTTACCATTTAGCAGCAAGATAACTAAAATCGCCAAAACAATCACACGGTTGCAAAACATTGTTGCAGTTGATGGTGTTGATCCAAAATAAGAGTCTGGTCTGGGTCTTTTTGTATTTTGGCCAGAAGGGAGGAGTGAAGTTAATATGAAGCAGCAGACTAGTCACTAGGTTTCTTATTATAGAATTATAAGTATCCTTAAGAGAACATGGCTTTAATTACATTTAACAAAACGACATTGCTGTTTCCAACTCGTGACAAGGAGTTGTCATGGGACAAGTGATTGGGATGATCCCAAGAAACTACCTTTCTTCATCTGATTTAAAACACATGCACATTCTTACTTCCTATAGCTCCCTGAAGACAAGGCCCCTTATCCAAGCCAAACATTTGCTGTCTCAAAAATGGTCACAAATCAGTTTATTTCTGTGGAAGAGAGCACATTTGCCTGATTAGCATTAAAATTCAAGATTTTCAGCCAAACAGCTTGTGAACCATTTTCAGAAATAGTCTAAAGAATTCCTTTATTTAGACTTTAAATGGTGAATATGACATGTTCATTTTAGCCAATTGGGAGCAATGGCATGATGCTTAAGCTTGTTTAACACCATCCTGTTCCTCTGCTTCAAAAATGCATGACCTGTGAGCTAAACAAAGAAGGATAGTTAAAGATTAGAGCAGAAAGCTTTCTTTCTTTAAAGCGAAATCAACTGAATTTTTCTTACACAGATTGGATTTTCTCTTCTGATGAGAGAGAAAGGTTTGGCCAGATGTTGTTGAACTGACTAAAAAATAAATTAAGGTTGTGTCACATGCTCACATGGGTTTCAGACTTCAAGCAGTATCTGATACGAGCCTGTTAGTAGAAGGAAAGCAAGTTTCCTACCACACCGCCTAAATGAAGCAACCCCAGTGGAGAGAAACCAGATGTACAGGGTTTCCAGTAACATCTTGTCATTGGTAAAAGAACTCAGACATTTTATCACTTACTTGCCTAGACTAACACTTTAGTCGGTTCAGGTTTGGATTTCACCTGATTCGTTTTGAGGCTGGTTCATGAATCAGTTGCCAAAACTGAGGAATGCTCAATCTTCATAGAACTCCAATAACACCCAGGCCATTGCCTTCCTGGTCGGTGAATTATTCCTGCTACAAGTGGGCTGTGCACACAGGAGTGAGTCTAGCCAGCAGCATGAACATTTTGATCATATGAACATAGCTTAAATATTCTAGATTCAGCCAATTTGAAAACTGTAGCCCTTTGCCTGTTGATCATAGAGGCTCTCTGAGGGGATCATCACAAACTAAAATAAACCACCATCTCCAGTATAAAGACTAGACATCTTTTACAGATAAAAAGACTAAAGTCAGAAATACGTAGAGGCTGCTCATCATTAAACTGGAAACTATTAGTAAAACTGTGTTCTTACCTTTCTTCTAGAGTTAGGGCCCGCAGAACTGTACAGTATCATAAAAAACTTAGAAATCAGGGACACAGAGGAGAGGCATTCCCTTAATTCTCAAAGTCTCATGGCTCTACCTGGAGGCGCATGTAACTTTAACTTTAGAGCTGTGTTGGATTCCTAGGTTCAAGTCAAGCTCAAATAATTTTCTGCCCTATTGGAAATGTACCATTTGACATTATAGGTGCTTCTCAAAGTTGAAGATGCTTCCTTAGTGGAAGTTACATCAATCAATCAATCTCGGTTGCATTCACACAAACGTTCCGCTCTTTTACCTCGGAGCTGTAGCGATCATTTACCGGCTAGCCCCCATGTCATAAGAGCGGAAATGTTGCGGTACGTCGTTT
>JAOXYM010000016.1:7232544-7258524 GCA_028567055.1 Leptatherina wallacei | reverse complement strand
CCGCCACACGCCGAGTTGCCAGTGGTCTGGGGGGGGTACGCAAAATTTCATGAGTTTTCGGATATGGGCAGTCCCCCCAAAATGCACACGAAGTGGCGGAAAGGAGAAAAAGAAGAAGAAGAAGAAAAACGAGAAACACTTGCAATACAATAGGCCTTCGCACCGCCTTCGGTGCTCGGGCCTAAAAAAGAAATGCAACCCCTACGCCTAAACTAACAAAAACAAAAATGAACAATGTGTCATCTGTCCAAGATTATTTCTATACTATGATTAACTTTGCAGAACCCAACAAGTGCCATAGAATCCCACTAGCAGGTATATGATTTGTATTTTAGAAACGTGTATGTTGATTTAGGGAAATTTGAGGATAAAGTAAAAGTTATTCACAAAGTTTGGAGTGCCAATGAAAATTCATACTCACTATTTTCTTCTACATTCAGTGGCACGATCAATCTTGAATTCTGGGAGGCTGACAAAGCCCTCCGCCTTCTCATCCTGAGACATGCAAAGAGAGTTAAATTTAAGTTCTACATTTTGAAGTTTTTTTTTTTCGTGTCAGTGTCTCTTTTAAGAACTCATCGTACTCACCTCTTCATTCATGTACCAATACAGGCAAGTGTCTTTCAGGATAAACCAGTACTTCTTCCACTTCTGCGAAAAATAGGTTTTAGCATCCTTCTTTTTCCACAGCCAACCCTGACAGTCCCCCTGGCCCAGGTCCCTGCAAGAAATCCGTCGCTTGCTGATTGATGACATGGGACTTCCAGCTGCTGGTGGAAACAGAGCAGAGGAGAATCACCAACTCATGTTTGTGATAGAATACATATGTGCACTCATTTAAAAACTCGTAAAACAAATTCTTCTACCTTTACTCTTCTTCTTGGACCTCGACAGCAGCGAGGAGCGCTCAAACACCTGCAGATTAAAAAAAGAAAGAAAGGAAAAAAAGAATGATGTCATCCATCAGATCTCAACTGTATGATGTGCTCCTACTTCTACTTGTAACCTCTCACAGGCATACAGGACTGACATGATATAGGGATGCAGATTCGGAGCTGGATGTTGACAGGGAGACTTGCATCTGGAGAGCAGGGACGAGTGTGTAATGTGTGGGACTGCTTCCTCGCTCGATCTTTCTCCTGTTCTGACTCAGGCTGCGACCCAGCAGGAAGTTCTCTGCAGGAGGTTTGTCTTCACTTGCAAAACGCATAAGTGGATTCTCTGCAGGGATACAACAGAAGCAACCTCAGAACAGAACACACATGTTGATGCTACCTCACAGGACATAAGTAGAAATTTTTTGAAAATAAATAGATCTGAAAGTATTGTTTATTTTTGTTTTGTTTTTTTAATCTACTCAAGTACCTTGGCAAGCAGCTGATTGGATTGCCAGGTGTGCTATACAGGCAGCTACAGGCGGGTTTCAGGTGTAAGAGCGGTTAACCGTGGCAACTTCATTCACCGCCTCACTCAGTGAGCAACTCTTCGTTAGTTGAATTTGGCTTGTAAACACTAATGGTCATGTAAATTTAAAAAAGTAATCAGTTATTGTTACTAGTTACTCCTCCCAATAAGTAACTGTTACTGATGGAGTTACAATATTACAAAAATAACCTAATTACCCAAGAAAGTAACAATTCAGTAACTTTTTTATGTTCAAATATGTTCCCTTTAACAGAACTTTAAATTCAACTGTATAGTCAATTATGAATAGTCAAACTTAATATTAAATATGTTTACTGAATGAAATAGAAAATTAATAGAATAGATAACTAACAGAAAACATAGACACTAATATACACTCAGCCTGCCTGGATGGCTCTGTCTCCTTTATTAGATTAGAGGTGCTTCGTGAGATTAGAATGGTTTACAGCCTATGAGGGGAAAACTTTTTGTTTCTGGCCATAATGAGCATTTCACATGACATTCTTATTTTTTTATGTCAGTGAGGGAAAAGTAGGCCTGATGTCTGTGCTGATAGATTAAAAACTCTTGTTATTCTCTAGACTCACCATTGCTGTGTGTGTCTTGGGTGTTTGGGTATCTGACTTGGCATGTGTTCGGTTGAGAACATGGCCAGTCTGCCACTGTTTGGCTTACCATGACATTTTACTCTTCCTTCGGTCAATCATCACTTTGCAGTTGTTTTGCCCCCAAAAGCCCCTGGTCAGAGGAAGAATGCTTCAATGTGCTGATTTAGAGTAACGCGCCTCATTTTATTGGTTGGAACAGTAACGGCATTGTAATGATTGGAAACACTAATTAGTTAGATTACCCATTACTGAAAAAGTAATGCTGTTAGCAACACCATTTATTTTAACTTCATTATTCCCATCACTGCTTTTGAGGCTGATATTTCATCTGATCTACTGACAGTATTATTTTTTTCTTCTAGTTTCTACAGAGTACATGGTTCTATTTAAAAACGGCATGTTATCTGTTTCAATAAAGATGACATGTTTTACACATGATATAAATCTGTTAGCATAGGTTTTAACTGGTCAGTCTGCACATTTTCACACAGATAAAAGAAACTAGCCTCCTCCCAAATGGGGATGCTTTGGGTTATATGCTCAAGCATACAGATATGACTTATAATCTAGTTTAATAAAGATGTGATTTCTTGTGGTTAGGAAGCGTAACTGTTGTTTAGCCTTTGTATTGTATTTCATGTTTCATTCAAATGCTTTCTGACCCTACCCAAGCAATGTGATTGCCTAAACCCAACCAGGAAGTGACTACAACAAAGTGGCATCCATAAAAGTAACAGTTGAATTGTAACAGTTGTTTGTTTTGAACATATATCACAAACATAAGTCACATATATAACATAAATCTGTCATCCAATCCCAAATAAAATCATCTTGGGAAAACTAATGTTCTTTCCCCTGCGCAGCTTCCGTTGCAACAGAAGCACACATCAAACTTTATCTGTGTTATCTGCCAACCAGTCTTAGGCCTCTAATCAGTGGTGTCTGATGTTTTAAAAAGGTTTCACTACAATATTTGATTTTTTTTTTTTAAACTACAGAGGAATCTGTTGTCAGGCAGGAAGCCCTCAAGACTGCAAAATACTGCCTCTTGTAGATAAATATAGCACCATCACTTTTTCTGAAAAGCCCAAAGGAGCAACCATCACCCCCCCAGGGGAAACAAACACATCAATCAAGTCTTTCTCTCAGCCTGATATAAAGCAATGCAGTCTCCTCCCACTGCATTTACCACCTAGCTCAACCCTCACTAATGTGAACATCTCAAGAAATATATTTATACAGTTGCCAAAGCAACAGTGTACTTTTTATATCCAAACAGAAGCCGCAGAGCTGAGAGCAGCTGGGAGAGAGGGATGAAGGGGAAAAGGGAGCAGCGATAGATTGTGAACATATGGAAGAGATAGAGGCAGAAGCTGATATCCAGCATGTTATCAGTTTTGACAAGCCAGCTCATGCTTCTACTTCTTGGCTCAAAGATCTGAGAGGGTAAGGATATTATAAGATATCCATCCCCTCACCCCAGCTCCTTATGTCCTTCTCTGCCTCTCTTTCTTTCTCTCTCTCCCACTGCCTCCCACTCACCTCTTCTGCTCTCTCTCCTCAGCTTTGCCAGGTCCTCATTCTCTCCCACCCAATTGTATTCCAGTGGCATTGAGATGGGCCTGAGCCTGCCTGGAGCGAGGAGGCACAGGGAACGTCAATATTACACGACTGCCCACACACACATAAAACAGCTGCAGACATCTCAAAAACACCTAGAAATATACACACGTTGTATTTGCAGCACTTCAATACTTGGTTCAAGTTCAAAGAGATACATTTTCAGATAAGGCAAAGGCCTTACCATAAGTGGGAGTGCTGCCTCGGCGGACTGATGGCACCTCTTGGTTCTGGTCATACTCGTAACAGTAGAGAATAGCATCCTCCTCCACCAGGGGAAATCGGCGCTGGCACTCCTGGTCTAGGTAGGAGTTTGGAGACTCAGATCCCTCTGCAGCATGGATGTCCGCTTGAGGCTCTTCATCTTGCAGATCTCCTTTGTCATCTCTTTGGTGACAGAAAGCAACATCTCAGAGAGCAGAAGAAGAAATGCCAATAGCATATAGGCCAGCATGTATAACAAAAATCAATTTGTTATACATGAAAGGACGAGGCAGAATATATTTCACATATTTCTCTTTAATTAAATTAAATCAACAACATGTCCCCCGGTGCAACACTGTGACTCACATGGGTATTTATTAATTTTTTTTATAGCAGTGGCACAGAGGAATAATCATGCTTTGGCTGTACGTTAGAAGCCTTAGTTCATTATTCTGTTAATTGGATTTAGACATAATAAAAACAGAAAATCATGAGGCATATACGTTTATGTTTTTAGTGGGGGGGTTTTCTCTTTAATTTAACTTCTATAGAAAAAAATGCATTACATCATGATAGAATTTATAGCCATGCCAAGCAATAAAATCAAATTAAAAAATGACTGCTGAAATAAGCTTGCTACCATGCTAACATAAAAAATGTTTACCCTGCGTAATATTTGGTGTTTAGCAGGTTTAGGGTGTCTATCTACGTTGTACCAACCCTGAATTGGATTAAGCATGTATAGAAAATGGTTGGATGGATGTTTAGGATTTTAGCATTTATAAATCAGCTCTAAGCACAATGTAAGCTACAGCTAAGGCTCAGTGCAATATAAAATTCCAAGGCAGTATATCTCATGGCAACATTTCAGGCCTCGCCTCAGTGATGGATCGACTGAGAAACGGGTTTCCACACAGCATCAAGGGTACAATTTAATATCTAAATTTGTATTCTAATTTGTCTAACTGAATGCATTGTGTGCATTTATAAAGTCTGACAAGCATAGTTACTGAATTTTCATTCAAACAAATCACTCGTCTTCATCTTTGTTTTTTGCTATTATAGAAGTATCTTTCTTTACCGGTTTACATCTTGATAATGACATGAAGCAATGAAAGGAGTCAGGATAGTGCCACATGTGTCTTCATACGGACGCATGTTCAAATAAAATAGGAATCCACATGTAAGAAATGCTCCACCATGCTGCCAGCACAGTTAATATTTGGTAAAGCAAACAATGCAGGCTAACTTTTAAATGTTCTATGTCTATGTTCTATGTGATTACCTGGGCGTATAGGGCTCTGCTGGAGGAGGTGGGATGTAGAGGTCCTGCAGGGCACAGCTACCCCTCCTGGAAGGTGTGCTTAAAGTGCTGGTGGGTGTAGCGACACTGCTGCCGGGGCTCTGAGGGAAGATTGGCTGTGTGTGAGTGAGTGTATGTGCATGTGTGAGGATGTATGATAGAGAGACAGACAGACAGACAGACAGAGAGAAACAGTTACAAGAATTGACATAATGAAAGTTGGACTCCACAATTGATGAGTCAGTCAGGGTCTGTTTGTTGCAGTCATGTAGTGAAGGTGATAAATTGCGCAACGCATGTATTTAATGCTCCAGTTCTAAATGCACTGAAGAAGACAGTCTGGAGTCCAGTCTAGTCATCTCTGTTATCAGGCCCAAGTAAAAACTTTTAATAATCTAGTAAACTGAACACATGAAAAGAGCATAGTTCATTCCTTTTTGTGATTTTCATAAATAATGATTTTTTTTTCTAAAATATAGACATGTTTACAACCTCAGTGTTATAACCTAGTCACTAAGTTAAAAGAAGAAGCTGCATAGTCATAGTCATCATGGATTCTAAAACAGCTATTATACCAAAGCGAACAAAATATATATTAATTGCTAAAACTATGACATTATGCTGAATCACATTCAGCTAACCACCATCATGATATTCATATACTGCATCTTCTATCACAAGACCATTGTGATAGAATTTCCACATCATAGCATTAGATTGTTCTTTTTTCAATAACTTAACCACCTACCTAGTTCATTTCAATTTAGTCTAAAGAACTCTTTACCCCTCGCTTGTAACAGCTTGCAGAAGAGCAAATTCAGTTTTAGTGCAGAAGTGGAATTTGAGGACGTGAAGAGAGAGGAGGCTGAGCAAGATTGCGCTTCAGGGCCTCAGGGGAAAGAAAACCTTTTTTTCTGGAATAGGACTCAAAGAAAGCCTGGACTACTTTAATACTTGTCCCTCTCATTTCCACCCAGTCTGGCTCTGGCGCACAGTCCTAATAATGTAACTGGTTTGGCTGAAGTAGGACAACAGATGCTGCTTACGGACGAAATTTTGACATCCGAATGAATGATGCTGGAACCTTAAACCAGTTCATCACAAGGGTAAATTTAGCATCCATAAGCTTTAATGTTAATTTTTGTGATGTAAAACTACAGACCTAATGGAAAATATTTGCTTCAGAGCTACTGGGATAAATGATAATCTTTTATTAATGCCAATGCTCACGTTAAAATCTTCTGTTTATTTCATACTTTAGCCTTAATGGGATAATCCTAGACTTTGACTGTTTATGTCAGGAGTGTGTGCAGTCTCATTTCCAGGACAAGTATAATGGCACAGAAATAAACACAAACATGTAGCACAAATAATTACGCACAAGCAGGCAGACTGAAGTGATCCCCATACCTGTAGTGCTAATGGTTTCCATCTCATGTTTTTGAGCAGAGCAGGTGTTGATGTAAGTGTGCTCTGTGGACGTTTCTTCAGGGTTAGGGTGACACCTGCAGGGTCCCCACGCAGTAGGTTCACCAGGTTCTTCAGCTGCCAGCCCACCTAACAAAAAAGGATAGCACACAAGGGCTAAAAACATTCTTTTATTTTAATCCAAACAAGTAGTGGATAACTGGATCATGCAGGGATTTGATTCAGTTTATGAAAATGTAAGTTTTGCTCTCCTTAATAATTGGACATTTAATCCACTTGATGTAGAAGTTTAGATGGGAAGGGAGCCATTTTATTTGAGGTGCCCTTGGAATTGTAAAAGTACATGCGAATGTGATCCTCGTGGTTATACTATGTAGTAGAGGATACAGTCTCTGGTGAGGATGTTAAATGCAGAGTTGGAAGCCAAGGGCATAGTGTGCCGCTCCTGTCATGTTGTGGTAAAGTCTGCTGTAGTGTGTTGTTAACAACTGCCTGCCTTGTAAATAGTCTTTAACCTAGTTTTAATAATATTCGTCACAAAAAACATCCTGCCCAAAGATACAGTCTCTGCTGCTGAACCAAATATGCCAGGTTTAGTTTGGTAAGAAAATGCATCTCCCGTTTGGATGACTGCACTGAAAATTAGTGCATCTCTCTTGCATATATTCCAAGCAGCCTAGGAATCTGGTTATTTGTCAGGCTCTGACCTGGCCATTGCTTTGTTCCTCTGTAAGTCATTTTTCACTGTGATGGTCAATGTGCAGAGATTCCTTACAGACAGTGCATTAAGGAGACCAACTGCCTGAAGCAGGGTAAAGTCCAAAACACGCTTTATCCTTGAATAAAGAAATAAATAAACAAAAAAAAAAAAGATAGTTTGACCATGTTTTGCCCCCGAAAAACAATATTAAGAAGAAAACCCATAATCTTGATACTTTTTAAAACTATTAACTGTTCAGCCTTGGTAAAGTTTTAATTGCTGTTTAATTTTAGTTTCATGTCCCTTATATGACTCTGTAAAAAAAAAAAAAAATCCTATACCGGCCATGATTCCACCAGAAATTCAACCAAGTAAGCTCAAATGAAGTTAGTTATTAGCCTGTTGTTCTTCTTTTAACTTTCCTATGTATCTTGTGTTGTCTCAGCAGTCACTACCATATCTGCCTTCTTTTGGAAAAAGATACTCACAGGAAGTCAACTTTGATCCATGTCTAATCACTGGAATACTCCCAGCTGCCTTAACTATCAGACCCTCAACTACTTCAAGTGCATCTTCCCAACTTTGTGGAGATTTTTTTACACCTGAACATTAATTCTAAAGTCTCATTTTTTACTGTAAAGACATTTGTACAACTGTTCTTTGGTGGATCCCTTAAGGGATTTTTAGCAACAAGCAAAGTCACATCAATTTGCTCTCAACTGTGTACCACACTAAATTAAACATATTAACAGCATTTGAGCTGGTTATGGCAGTCATTCTGACTGACAATGCAGTTTTAGATCATCACACATGTCAGCTGTGTTTATGTACAGGATCCCCTTCTTAGACTGTCACATTAACTCAGCTGGTGCTCACTCAGAAAGGGCTGCAGCTGGACGTTGTTCAATTCTCCAACATTTGTCAGAGAAAACACGTCCCATTGCTCCACCACACAATAATAGCAGATAGTTAATAAAACATAATAATCTAGATGTTTTACTGTTCTGATGCAGCTGCCAGATTACAATTAAGCTGCAACATATCAAAGTGTGAAAGCGCTGGTGCAATTTATATCTCTGTATGGCTTTGTTCCATTTAGGAATTTCAGCATTGTGTACACATGGGCTAAGATTTAAGATAAACCTTTATTGATCCCCAAAGGGGAAAAACAGGTGTTACAGCATCACAAAGAGTAAAAAGATGCACTAAAAGCAATACAATTCTAAATAAAATAAACTAGTCAAATACAATCAGAGAATAACAGAAAAAAACTCAAATCAATCACTAATCCGGTGGAATAAGAAATATCTGTAAAGTGCAAAATGGAAGATAATAAATAACATCAAAGTGCAAACAGTGTGATAATGTTTGTACAGTCTGGCAGTAATTGTTTTGTTCTACTGAACCATGACTGATGTTATTAATTACACTGCTATGACAGGCTAAAGTCGCTGCTTTAAAAGGCCTGTCTGGATGCTTATTTAGGTTCCCCATAAAGGCAGATATAAACATCTCTCTGTTCTCAGTCTTGGAAGCCCTTAAACTCTGTATGCCCTATAAGTCTTGACACCACAATCAACTCTGTACTTCCACTTATTCTCAATAAGAAAGACTCCATTCAGGGGTGAATTGACTGACTGAAATAAGCGGATGCGTAATTATCATGCATCTGGCTGTTGCACATCCAGGCAGCAATTATTTCCAACAAAGGGGACTATATTTATAGTTTATATTATATAGTTTTCCCCTTTGTAGACAAAATAGTTTATGTACATCTTGGCAACAGGCAACTTTTTCACTTATGCCTCATTGGCAGAAATCAATGAGAGGTCAATAAACCTTTTTCACAGCAGACATTTTGATGAATCACAGCCGACGGGGTCCAGGTTTGTTAACCATGGATATAAGTCATACCTGTGATAAAGCCTATATAGCTATATAGGAAAATGTATATGATACCATATTCCTTCAGCACTATTAACCAAATGAAATGGTTTGAACATTATGAATCACACATGAGCCTCTCCTTTTATGACGGACTAAAATGTATGCTGTGAACAGTCGTGACTTTGGCTGATTTGTGCTCAGGTTGAAGCTGTGCACAGCTCAGAATAATGAGATGTCACCAAACACCCATGTTACAATATGAGGAATGAATAGTGACACCCTGAGTCTGAGCCCAGCAATGAACTTCGTTGCATTGTTTCCAATTTATTCTCCACTGCTTTCCCACATAAAAAATGTGAAGTGGTCTCTCTCACATCAAAAATAATCAGAGGTCTAAATATTTTAATAAACTATACGCATACAAACAGAAACCCTATATAAATACATGGTATCTAGCAAGGTACATTTGTAAAGGAAGTACTTTTGGAGCTGCTTTTATCAGACAAGCTGATTAGCCCAGTGATAAGTAACACATCCATGCAGTGCAACACATGCAAGTACTCAAAAAATAACAATAAAAGATCCAGACACTATTATTTATGTTCAAAGCAAGAATGTAAACAGACATTTGCATAAAAAAATCAAAATCTGAAAATACAAATAAATAATGCAAAAAGAAATCGTATGCAAATTCAGACAGAATATGAGAAAATACGTACATTACAATAAGCCAGTAGGAAATGAACATGCCTTACCACTGTCTGATGGTTGACCTGAATTACTTCATCTCCAGCGTGGATTTTCTTACAGCGGTCTGCAAGGGACTGAAGAGACAGAGATTACTAAGATTTAACTTTAACCCGCTCCAATTGGACTTTTCTAGTAAACATAACAAAAACATCCTCAAATTCAGTCAGTAACAGCTGTACAACTGTTATTGTTGTTTAACCAACCTGGGAAACACATGGGTAAACTCATAAATACAGCGAGTCTCTTTATCCTTTAATTATCCAGAATAGAATTGATATAACTCCTCCAAAAAATGGATATTTATTTTCACCCTTGTAAAAACGATTAATTAGAGAGTAATATTTGTATATATTGTGTTTATTTTTTAACTATTTACACATAATGAACAAACCTGTTCTAAAAACTTAAATCCAGGTCAACCAAATTTGTTGCAACAAAAATAAAGCCTGATAAAACTCTATAACCATTTTAGTCATAGTAGTATCAGACAGCCTCAAGTACTAGAATGTGCTTTCATAACGAATACTGGCAGACTTAGAAGAGGGTGCTTCAGGGAGGAAGAGGTTAAGTGGCTCTCTTCACTCTGTAAATTGCAATTGAAGTGAATGAACACGGAAAGGAACAAAGGTGAACACAAAGAGGCTTGTACTTACTCCTTCAGTGGTTCCGGTGATCACATGCAAACCATCATATGTCGATTTGATATACATGCCCTGAGGGAATATAGCAATAATGTTAATTATCACCTTCTAAAGCAAACTGTCCCATTGTGTGAACGCAGCATTTCTCAGCACAGGCACACAAATATTTACTGAACAGACCAGGGTCATTTCATATTTGCAAATCTGCATTAATCTGCTTGAAGTCTTGAAGTGGAAATCTGGATTTATCTTTTAGATTTCATCAGCAGCAAAAGCTCGGATTTGCCTCACAAAGTCTTAAATAACTACATTAGATTAGCAAAACATCCCATTGCTGAACTTTTCAAATGCACATGCCACATTTTGAATTTATCTCATGTAGTTGGTCCCACTCAAGTCTGCCTCCAAGCCAATTAAATCAAACATGGAGGATTACATATCTGCAAATACTGATGGTCTGTTGCAAAATAGCTCAAACTCAAAGCTTTCACTAAAAGGCACCTAAAGTGTGTAAAAAATAAACACACACAACCACACTCACACGCAGATATACATGAGTCCACATGCATAACTGTGTCACACATACAGTCGCTCAGAGATACACAGAAGCAGCATGCCAGTCTTCAAGATGAGTGGAAGAAGTTTATTTTTAGGCCACTTGGCCCACTGTTGTGTTCAGGGTTCACTGAACGGATGAGAGAACTTTCATGCCCGATGCAAGCATTTGTGTGGGGGTGGGGTTTGTATTGTGGCCCCAAGCAGGATGGTTGTGTTTGAGTGTAGGTCAGCACAAAGACGGAGTCCAGCAAAATGCTAATGGTTATGCAGCAGAAGCAACCACTCGTCTGTGCTACTAAACAATTTACAAAAGATGCAAATATGTTTGTCAGTTGTTGCAATGCCATTTGCACAATGTAGTGGTTTGTATTTCACTCATTTCAACATGGCCAACATGTTTCTCTGTTGCATGTTATCAGATGACTCACATGCCCACCAGCTCAACAAAACCCAGCTCTGGAACATCTACAGTAAAGCGCACAGTGTACTGTCACTTGTCCTCTATTTAAAACAACAAATTAAACTCTCTGAATCACAGAGGAACAAATGAATGCCTAATGAAATCTGGGAAAATTACAGTATTCTGTTATTTCTTTAATACAGTTGTCTAGGCTTGAAGACTTTAAATGAAATCTAAGTTGCATTCATCATGCTTGGATGAAGAATAAAAATGTCACACCTCTGAAAGGAAATAAGAAAATATGTGTTTTGTAATCTGGTCCAGTCAACCTATTTAGAACATAACCTATGTATTTGGTCACTTCACAGCACAAAAATACCTACAATCCCGATTACAAAAATGTTGGGAAACTGTCAAATGTAAAAAAGAAGAGAAAAAAAAACAGAATGCCAGGATTGTACAAAAATAGTACAAGTAATAGGGTAATAGTGCCACTGAAGAAAAAGAAATAGAATTCTGAGAAAAAGTCAAAACTCTGACTTTAATCTCAGATTTGTGAGATTTTAAAAAAAATTAGAAATTTTTTAGGGGGGATTTTTTTTTTTAATTTCTGGAAAATGCCAGAATTCTGACTTTTTTTCTCAGACTTCAGAGAAATTTGGTGATTTTCAGAAATGAGAATAATATCCCCCCTAAAATTTTTTTTTACATTTTTCGAAAAAGAAGTCAGATTTGCGAGTTTAAAGTCAGAATTCCGGCTTTTTATCAGAACTTTAAGATGAAAGTCATAATCTACTTTAATCTCAGAATTATGTCTTTTTTTCAAAAATTGAAAAAACTATTTTTAGGGAAGTTTTTTTTTTTTCATTTCTGAAAAACGCCAGAATTCTGACTTTTTTTCTCAGAATTCTGAAAATATCTGAGTCAGAATTCTGACTTTAATCTCACAATTCTGACTTTTTTCTAAAATTTAAAAAATTAAAGATTTTCGGGGGATTTTTTTTTTCATTTCTGAAAATCGCCAGAATTCTGACTTTTTTCCTCAAAATTCTGAGAATATATGAGTCAGAATTCTGACTTTAACCAGAGTTCTGAGAAAAAAATCAGAATTCTGAACTTTTATGACTTTTTCCGGAAATGAAAAGAAAAGTAAATAATAAAAAAAAGAAAAGAAAACTTTTTTGAATTAATTTTTTTTCAGTCAGAATTCTATTTATTTAATTTTTTTAGTGGCCCTTATTTCTTCAGTAGATTTTATCAAATTTCATGAAATCATATTTTATTCCCAATAGAGTATAAACAACACATTATATGTTGAATGTTAAATATGAGCTCATTTTGAATTTGATGTCAGCAGCACTTCTCAAAACAGTTGAAACAGGGTTATGTTTATCCTTGTGTAGCCTCCACTTTTCTTTTAACAACTGTCTGTAAACATCTGAAAAATGAGGATACCAGTTGCTGTAGTTTTAGGAGACAAATGTTGTCTCACTCTGGTCGGATGCTGATTTCTAGCTGCTCAACAGCCCTGGGCGTTTGTTGCCAGATTTTTTGTTTTAAATTATGTGTCAATTAAAAAAAAGTTTTTGGTGAAAGGTCTGGACTGCAGGCAGGCCAGTTCAGCACCTGGGGCCTGTTTCAGAAAGAAGGTTGAACAAACTCTGGGTTGAAATCTGAACTCTGAGTTGATCAACTCTGAACGTTCAAACTGATATTTTGGGTTTCAGGAAAGGTGGTAATGGTAAATTTAAGCAACTCTGAGTTCAGTTAACTCTGAGTAGAGCGCACTCAGGAATAGATGAAAAGATTTAATCAATCGAACACAGATATGAGGAGCTGGATAACACATTTCTTTTGTTACTAATGGCAACCATCAAAAGTGTCGTGCATACAGTTTCCCACCTGTGGAACGAGAACTGTTGATGACTGCATATAGTGAGGATGAACAAATACCGACAAAAACGGGCAGCGCCGTAACAGCAGCTAAAATATGGGAGCAAGCGGAACAAAAAATTGCTGACCGAGTGAATGTGTGATGAAAAATCTGATTAAGGGGTCACATCAGTAAGCAGTAAGGGGTTTAACATTGTCCTGCTGAAATATGCAAGGATTTGCCTGAAAGAGACGCTGTCTGGATGTTAGCAAACGTTGCTCTGATACCTCCAAGTACTCACAGATGTGTAAGCTGCCCATGCCATAGGTATATTAATGCAACTCCATTACATCAGAGATGCAGGCTTTCAAACTGATCACTGATAAATAGCTGAATAGTCCTATTCTTTAGTCCGCAGGACACGGCATCCTTGGTTTCCAAATAGAACTTTGTGGATGAAATAGAAAACTTTGTGAATAGAAATTTGTGGATTGCACTGTGAACTGGCACAGACAGTGATTTCTGGAAGTGTTCTTGAACCCACACAGTGATTTCCAGGAAAGAATCATGCCTGATTTTAATGCAGTGATGCCTGAGGGCCCAAAGATCACAAGCATTCAGTGACTTTCCTCCTGATTCTCTGAATCTTTTCTTTTCCTTTCTCTGAAGATATAATCCACTGTGGATGGTGGGATTTTCAAAGTCTTCATAATTTTACATTGAAAAACATTTTCTGAGATTGTTTCATAGTTTTCAGATGCAGATTGTCAAGGAATGGTGAACCTCTGCCCATCTATACATCCAAGATGCTTTGCCTCTCTGAAATGCTCCTTTTATACCCAGTCATGTTACTGAACTGTTGCCATTCAACCTAATCAGTTGTCAAATGTTCCACCTGTTGTTTTTAATTTGGGCCAATTACTTTTCCAGCCTTCTGTTGTCCCAGTTCCAGCTTTTTTGAGATGTGCTGCTGCCATCAAATTTGTTTTCCATGAAATGCTAATGCCTCATTTTCAACATCTAATGTGTTGTTTATGTTCTATTGGGGAAAAATATTTGCTAATGAGATTTGCTAATTGTTGTATTCTGTTTTTATTCACATTTTACACAGGGTCCCAACTTTTGGGGAATTGGGGTTGTACATACAGTATGTGTTTGGTGTTCAAATGATAAAAATGTCTTTTATCTGTAAGAAAGCGATCAGGCCAAGTTAGTATTGAAGCTGAGCAGGTGATTTAACTATATTTGCAGTAAAAAGACATGCTACACATGCCAAATTTGAATCACAAAAGATATGAGACATGCGGTTATGGTTGGGTTTTTTTTGGTTGTTTTTTTAATTTATTAGTATATAACATCATCCAGCATTAGTAGTAGCTTTGTACTTTACTTCTTTGTAGACCTTTTCCTCTTTTCATTTCATCAAACCTGAAAAACAGTTTTACATCTTCATATCTTAAATAGACTGAATTATGTTCAAGTTTACCAAAGGGCTGTCTTGTGAAAATATGTATAGTAGAGTGCTGGGCATGTATATTAACAGATTATCCTCAGCATGACTCAGCATGTCATTTTGTTTGACTTCATATGCTCAGAACTCTACATGAAAACTTGTATTGTTATCAAAATATTTGCAATGAAGCAAACTTTGTGCAAACTTCATATTTTCAGGCTGCTAAACTACAGACATGCTGCAACTGTTATGAGTAAACCAAACGTATATTTCAATATGAGTTTTATGGTAGCAGACAGAATTTTTTCATTATACTGTTCACACTGACAATGTTTCCATTTTAAACCATTTTGGGGGAGGAAGGGATTCAATATTCCCTAACCAATCATTAAAGACCAATGTACTCACTTAACCTCAGCTTGACAACAGCATTAGTCCCATCCATGCCGCTGATGGGCTAATTGTTAATCGTACTGTGGTGCCTATTGGACCGTTTGCTTGTTCACTTGTAAAATTGCTGTAAAACTGCCAGACAATCATTAAACTCAATATAGTGGGCATTGTCAAAGATCTGGGCCCAGGCAAGCGCATTCGATCACTCTAATTTGAGAAAGACCATCCTACAGATAATTACGTTGTACTTTTTTAAACTAGTCCTGAAAAAGGCAGGTATTAATTTGGCTTTTATTGACATAACCATCAACTATCATTACGAAAGTTTAATCTATTAACCTTTTTCTTTATTTTTTCATTACTGAGGATTAATTACAAAACTATAATCTGCTCTTACATTCGCTGTTATTCTGTAAATGAGCAGCATATAATTTTGATTCTTTTGAATGTAAAGTGTTTAGCACCCATTATTTGCCATCACCCTTTTTTGTACTGATGTTTATTAACCTGCATTGTCCCAAATAATAAAACAAAATAATCCAAATATGTTTGTTGTTCACATGTGTTAATGAGTTACATGAGCTACAGAGCCACAAGAAAACATTTGACATCTTCACTCGTTTGATTGTGTAATATGACCACAGTGGAAGCTTGAAAGACTCTTACCAAGCCTTCAGTGGATTTTATGTTGGCTAGCTGCACAACTTCCAAATGTGCAGACTGGGACACCATCGGATCCGAGGAAAGAGTGATAATTTGGTCGCACACTTCAGACAGGGTTTTACACTGAGGAGGACACATTAGGGATGATTATAATTTCAAAGAGTGTGCATAATAGCTTAATTTTCTTGGAATAAAGTCGGAAACTCACCACATTGAGGATCTTGTTTTCTGTTTCATACACAGAGCAGTCCTGGGGAACATTCAGAGAGCACTGTTACCTCAAGAGAATTCATCTAAATGGAGTTATAATTGGCATTTCTGCTGTAGGTGGATATAAGCAAAAATCGAGCAGTTTGGCACCTATAACCCCCAACACTCCCACACAAGCATTGCACAAACATAAAACAAATGAGTCACCAATGCGGAGGCAAGTCTCTTTATTACTCTTTGCCAATCTTTTTCTCTCAGCCTTCAGCTCTCTCTTTTGCCCTCTTTCACTCCCACCTTGAATTTTTTTCTCAGCTTTAATTTTTCTCTTACCTCCAAATCAACACAATCCTCCAAAAACACTAAGCTAAAAGCTATTAAGTATCACTCATTTAACGAGTCATACAATCATCATTCACCAGCAGCATGCAGAAACAAATTGCATCAAACTTAGATTTGGGATCAATTCTAACCTGGTCTGACCCAATGAGATATTTTTACTAATACTACAATAACAGCAAACATTAAGGATGCTGTAATAAGAATTAAAAAAAACAATACAATTATATAATTTTGTCCAGTTTATTTACCTGTTGTACAATTGTTGTGAGCTCAAGACATAGCTGGATCACATTGTTTCTGGTCACCGAGTAATCTGCCACTGCAGCGAATGGAGACCTAAAAAAAAAGGAGCACCTGTACTGAACCATTAGACCATTCTTCCTTTGAGACTAAATCACTGGTAAATGTGTGGAAACATTTTCAAACATATAACCATCTACAACTATGGAAAGGAAAGGATGGAAACTAATCACTTTAAATATGTATGCCTTTTAAATCATTAACATGAGCACATAGTGTAATCAATAGTGTCCTCTTTCATCATATATGCCTCATATGAGCAGGCATCAGGAACTAAGTATTACAGTCTGTCTGTAATCCAACAATCTGCATTTCTATTTATCAACAACTTTGCATTTTAAAACATAAAAATGAAACAGATTGTACACTTTTACCAGGATGAAAGCTGCTTATCGTGTCTTCTTTATGGGGAAAAGCAATGGCAATCACTTTGTCATTTCTGCTGAATGTTGTCAGCTTTGAACTCCCAAATTCAATAAATGCATTGAAACACAAACACACACACAAGCACACACACAAACACACAGGCACAATCCCACAGAGAGGTGAGGGATAAAGCCACATATAAATAGACTTGTTCAGTGTCTTTTTGGTCACATTGTCTGAATCTACTTATATAAGGCCTGTACTCATCTCTTCTTGTTAGCTGATTGGTCATGGACCTTATAGAACATGTAACTAGTCTGTAACTGGTTTAAAAATAAAAAAAATATACACATAAGAAGAAAAACAAGATATCAGGCATCACTGCTTTCTGAAGCCAGTTTTATGTTTGATTAGATGCATGCCAATTTTAAACCATACATGCAAAAATTGTACAAAAAAACATAAACGCAAATTCAGAGCTAAGCATTTATATTTTTCTTGCAAATGTAATAAAAACTTTGTGAATGAATCCACCAATATGTGTGCAGATGAATGTGTAGTAATGTATGAAATCTGATGTTTCTATGCTTAGTAGCATGTTTAAATCCATTTCAGGGCCATGTTTTTTCAAATCTCACCTGTCTAGCCATGCAAGAAGGCTCTTGGCTGCAGCAATGAGGTCCACCACAGACGTAAGAAAGTCATTGGGCAGTTTGCGAGTGGCTCGGCCATCATAATGGCCACTGCGCCGCCGGCCGGTGATGAAGTTCTGCAGGTTTTTGGCAGATGCACTGAGTTTGTGAGAAAGCGTCTTCAGATTCTCAGTCTCCAGACCATAATTCTAAAGGACAGAAGAAAGTAAAAATCCCTCTATTTGAACAATCTGTCAGTGTTCGTTTTAACTGAGATGTATTCCAAGAATTTCCCCACCGTGAAGACTGAAACCTATTGTTGTCTTGATACTGCTTTATGAGAACCACTGGCAGACTAAATCCACTTTGCTGCACAACAGAAATTCTGCAAATATAAACAAACATATCAGAAAGCAGCTGTCCCTTTGAGTATCAATGTATAGGTGAACACTCATGACCCTGCATGCTGCACGTGCAGGCTTGTGGTGTCTCTGTCTTCCACATCAGAATTTCTTGGGAGGAGAGAACCCAGCAGGAGGTCCAGTAATCATATTTAATACAAGAGTGCCTTACAGACTTAAAACTAAATCCCAGTTACGTAAGAGGCTTTGGGGCTGAAGCAGGGCCCCCTGTGCAGGGATGAGGGATGAGAGAAGTTAAGATTCAGATTGCATCTGTGACCTCAGTTCACAAAATCTCCATCCAGTTTTTCTATAGGTCTCTGGGGTTAACACAAACCAATCTCCATCTCTCTTCCACCCACCTGCCACCAGCCCAACATCTAAATCATCTATCATCTTGTCCCTTTACATAATTTACTCCCTATGATTTTGAGAGCAAGAGCAGAACATAAGAATTTAAAGCTGGGTCTAATTGGACACCATCAATGTTTACTTTGTGACTGCCAGAGAATCCCCTCTATGTTCAGGTCAAAATGCACATTGGAAAACAAAGGGATTTACAGCATCTTTAAAGAAGACTCAGCTGAGTGCTACAAGTGGATGACTAGTTGTCATGTTACAAAAAACGTTCAAATCTGAAAGCGGGCGTGTCTTACATTTATTTAAACATTGAATTATCTATAAAGTTTTACTAGTTTTAAAATGGTCCATATTAATATAGTGGATTCTCACAGTTAAACTCTGAGCCTGTTGTATCCAAGTAATAAGTCATCTAATCAAATGTACTTGAAGTAGTTACAGCTTGTCAGGTTATGTATGTAAACTTTTGCATCTAGACTGTTGTTCACACAAAATAACCTGTTTAAAAAGATATTCAAAGGGTCTGGGAAATGATAAAAGACATTTTATTTCAACTTTTTAACATTTTGTCAACCCAAAAATTAATTAGCAACCCTATACATTAAGGTATAATGAAACTGATTGTCATGTCTAGCCCCAGTTAGATCAAATCAAATCAAATTTATTTGTTTAGCACATTTAAAAAACAACCAGAGTTGACCAAAGTGCTTAACAATCAACAGAAGCAAAAGATAAACAACATTAAGACGTTTATAAAAGCAGATATAGCAAAAAAAAATATACTAAAAAAATCTATATGAAAAAAAAAACAAATAAGAAGAAAAAGAAAGATGCTATAAGAACTTAAAATGGCTGTTTAAATTAATTAACAAAGATCCAAAACTTAAGTACAAGTAAGGGAAAATATGACCACTGCACTGATAGATAAGCAATGTTTTGCTGAGTCAGAATTCTCTCTGTGCCCCTAAAGCAGAAGATAGCAAAACAAACTAAATCAAAGGCAAATCCTCTTAGTTAATAGTTTTGAAAAATTAGGTCAATAAATCCATACATACTCAAAATCAAAGGAGGACATCTAGGGGGGATTTTGGGACAAGTTTGCCCTTGATAAATTGCCCATACTGGCCATTACCGACTGAAATGTTGTGTGCTGAAAAAACAACAATGTCGGCATCAACTCGAGAAAAATCCAAGCAACTCTGTTACAATCATTTGTCTCTGTTAGCAACAGACAGACAGCAATAACCACTGCTCTGTGGGACTATTACCTCTGTAAAAGTCCCCGGCTGATTTAATTTCACATCATCTTTTTTTGTGACACTTCCCCAAGAGCTACTCAAGTTTTGGCACAGAAGCCTGAATTGATTGCATTATGTTATTCTATCAGCAGCTACGGGCCGGTTCCTCTTCCGACTAGGAAGCTATGGTTGCTGTTACTTCACTGTTGCGATCACACTAGCATTCATCACAAGGTAACCAGGTCACTGCAGTAATATGTGAACAGAGCGTTATGACCTGAATCATATCATGCTCTTACCGCTTTAGCAATATATTAAACATGTCAAATCGGCAAAGCAGCTGTCTGTAGCAGCAAAAATCACTTGAAATGTGGCTGTAATCCATTTCTGCAATAATGACTGCCTGCCCAAAGTGGAGGACATTATGGACAGATTACTCTCTAGTACATCTGATGTGATATTTTAAAAGTGTGGCCTAAAGCAATCAGGCTCACATAAAGTTTATTCCTGCAGTGACCCACACTGTTTACAGACAGCTGGACTAATTAAAGCAAAAGTACAGCTAACCTATATGCATCAGCTGAAAGAGTTTGTTGTTGTTTGTTTTTTTTTGACTAATCTAATTCTAGAAATTAGTTTTTTGCACTCACATTTAAAGCACTCTGGAAAATTAAGGAGGCAGCAAATATTCTGCAGAAACTTCATCCTATGACTCTAAAGTGACTGTACAGAGTGGTGGGAAGATGTGGGAAGTTTGGACTCACCAGAGCACAGAGTAAGTCCACAGCTTCTAGAATGAGCTCCTGGTGGCCAATTCTGGACACTCCCAAATCCTCCAGCTCCTGGTGGGTGATGCGTAGCAGCTGGTCCCCCCCTACTTTCTCTTTTTCAAAGGTTTTGATGTACTGCTGCAGGCAGTCGTCCAGACCTGAGGGAACCACACAGGAAAAATGTTCAACACAGCTTGGCAAGTGAAAAATGTTACTAAAAGGTGACTTGTTTTCAGATTTCTTGCAAAGCCTCTATTTGCAACTGTATGTTCTCATGGTTTCTTATTGCTCTCTTTGCCAGAGTCAGTGCCATAAATCTGACAAGTGTGAGACCTCAGGTTGTATTTTACAACAATCGAGTGTGAATACTGTTAGTGTCACACGAGCAATCTGACACCCCCAACAGCAGAAATGAAGACTTTTGGAAAAATAGTAAAGGAAGTGCTTCAGACTAAAACAAAATTACTCTGTTGCTCCTGTCTACATCAACAGTTTTATGGTATACATTATGAAATTTAGAAGTAAAAAATGGGCAAATAGAGGCATTAACATTGATCATAGCTGGGATAGACAAGAAAACCCTGAAGCATCAAGAATTATCATCAGGCTTGAAATATGACTCTCTTTGGCACAGAAATTGCCCATTTATGGACGGAATTTTTTCCTAGCTCCTGTCTTTGGAAATTAATACATATAGTGTTTACAAAAACTAATATGCAAATTGATTTGATTGAGTTTTTATTGTTTCGGCATGGATTTTTATGCACACTACATTCTTATTTACCTCAGTTTTGTTCACTCCCAGATTAAACTAACACTATAATAAGCTAAAAACTATAAATAAAATTACTTTTCATGCAAGTATCGTAGCTGAATCTTGCTAGAAAAGTGCTCTGCATGCTCTGCTTTTACCAGGAGACGGAGACAGTAGCTTTTGTGTGGCTTATTGCATACATGTAGCCATTTTCCCACTGCCTCTATCCCTATTTCCATTTCTTTTTCTCCTATACAAACGAACAACTCTTTCCTCATCTCGTCTTTTTCTTTCTTTCTAAACACTATTGTTTTGAGGACCAATCATATACATGTGACTCAGAGCCTAAACTTGATCAGGCATTCACGTTGGGTTTAGCTGGCAGCTAAGTGGTGGAGAGGAAACATAGGAAGCTTCATGGTTTGGCACAACACTTAAAGGCTTAACTAATCAGCCTCTTTACCAAGTTAATTGAGACTCATTATGTCAATGAAGTATACCCACGTTGCCATAGAAACGACAAAGCAGGTTTTTTGGCAAGAGATTCTCTCTAACGGCAGGATGAAATAAATAAGCGAAGGGGGAACATGATACTTGAGAAAATCACCTAATGTAGCAATGTGCTACATGGGAATAACTAAAATATTCTCAAAGGGTTTTTGACATATATTAGATCATATTTTACAGCATGATCTGGTCATATGTTAAAGGTTACCATGTAAGGCAGAGGTATAATATAAGGAGAGGCAAAATGATAAGAAACATTGTGTTTGTGAATGCTTTTCCCTTTAAAAAATACCACAATTGAATTTTCTGCACAGGTCAGATTATAAGGCACAAAAATGAGAAATTAAAAGCAAAGTGCTGACATGTCCTGATCTCCATTCTAGATAATCCACTTGTAAGGAAGGAAGTAGAGCTGTTCAAGTCTGTTAGCATTGTTATAAAAGCTTTGTGTTAATCTGAACAGTCATTGATCACTGTCAGAGTGTGTGTCACACAGAGTGTGCAAGTATTCACTGAGGAGAACAAAGACAAAATTGATATACTTTACAAAACATGAATTATACTGAGGCACACTGTCAAAAGGAGGAAAAAAAGTGATTAGGCAAAGCCTGAATTAGATCTGCAGCTCAAAACATCAAGCTAACTTTGAAATAAGATATAAATACTGTGGTGAAATGCACATGTATGCATTTGCTCAGATGCTCACTTAGTATGTCAAGAAGAAATTTTCAGCGAAAGCTGGAATTCTTTTCTCTGTGGAGATGAGACTTGTGTTTAAACAGCTTTGTCACAGCTGTGAATAGAGCGTCTAGCTCACACAAAACTAACGGGGGGTGGACTGTGGGACTGTGGGAAGGTCACAGGGTGCCCCTATTTGGCCTCCAGTGACATCACAGGGCGGTATTCTAATAATGAAACCTGTGAATAGTATAGACAAAATGCTGCCAGTCCTAAGGGTTTCAGGATGGATGTGAGACAAGAGTAAAACCCCCACTCTACCATTTCCTCTGCTTCAGTGTCTCTCAGTGCCACTTTTGTCCCTCACTTCAAATTACCATTACTGGGCACTGGGCACAAGAACAGCCTCTGCTCCACTTGTCAGATGTGGGACACTCAGGAGTGCTCTCTCATATCCAAGCTCCACTTCTTGCCCTTTACTTTTAATGCTTGTTCTAACAGCTTATTTACAGACCATATTACTTATTTACAGATCTTATTTGAACTGATTTGGTCATGATGTTTTGGCCTGTTTTTGTACATTTGCCTATGTCATCCTTGTTTGTATAAATCATCTTTAGAGTGAAAGACTTGCAATTAGCTTTTCTTTAAAGGGGCAGAACGTTCATCTTTAAAAGGTGGCATCACATTCAGGGACAAATCATACTAATAGTGGTCTGATCCATGTGATCCCTTGTGATCTGAGCCAGTGAGGGGGACCTACAGGCTGAGAATTACGATGATGCATGTGCGTGTGTGTGTTGAGGCAATAAAGATATATGGATGTGATGGTTTCATGTGGAGGCCTGTGGCTTGACACGTGAGCACGTGGCTCTGCAAAACAACACACATTACTGAAACAATTACAGTGTTAACAAATACACAGAGGCAGATAACTGCCTCCTACTGAGAATAACATTTCCTCTTACATTTCTATCACAAACGCTTGCGGTAATAACTTTGAAACGCAAACAGAAAAGAGGCAATGCTGATGAGGAGTCTGCGCACTGAGTGAGCTGAGGATATAAATCCTGCACAGCTGTTTGGGGCATTTACAGATCTTTGGATCAAAGGAAACACTAATCTGACACAGCTAACAAATGCTGGTGAATGACAAATTATTGCGTCAAGTAACCCATTTCCAGCCTTCCAATAATTACAGTTCAGGTCAGTTCCCTCTCTCCTGGATGTAACTGGCCTAGAGAAAGCAGCATTATCAATCTGAAACTAATCTGTGTCTTCTTATTTAAACAGCCTTACTCTGATGGGGGGTTCTTAAATCACTAAAATAATGCCCCTTACTCTTACAGAATAATTGCTTAGTATGAGGTGAACACTAAGCACTCTGATGGGGGCTTACTCTAGGTTTCAGTGCATTTAGTCTTATTATATACTCTTCCGTGTCAGCTGTGACTACTTGAGAGACCTGAGCAATTATGGATCAACATTTGGCATAAATGGCTGCAAAAACTCTAAATAATTGCTCTTTGTCATTCTGTGGACGCGCAGTTTGAAAGCTTGGTCAGTAACTTAAAGCTTGTATGTCTCTAAAGACAGATTCCGACCCCTAAGCCATAGAGAAGAAGTGTAATCATTTATGTGTAATTACTGGATCTCCGCCGTTTCCCAGCCTCCCCGCAAGGCAGCCCTGCGTTAACAATGACCACCGGAGGACACAATGGGTTTAAACCGTTTGGAGCTATTTGGATGCGCGGGGCTCCGGAGAACATACCCGCCTGAAAGGCACAAGTGGCTTCCATATTACTGATAGAATAATCGATAGGATCAATTAGATTTGGACAAAAGCTACACAGAGGCCGATGAGATATATCCGAGGCTCAGCAGGTGTTTTGTTTTCTGGAGTCAGTTTGTGTGCACTTCGACTCTCCGTGGAACACAACATTTATTGTAACATAGCAGTTTGATAATGTCGGTTTCTCCTGGTCAGTCGTGGTGCAAGAAACCTACCTTTCATCCATTCGACCACTTGACTGGAGCTCCACTTGCTCACAGGCTCCATAACCAGTGCCATGGTAGAAGTTTGTCTTCGCGCTTCACAAAAGAAAAACACACCCAAAAAACCAACTCCCCACTCAAAAGGGGGAATAAAATATTCTCGAAAATGAATAAATTACTGGTTCAATTTAAGCACTGTCCTTGTTCGTTTCTATTGAATTTCGGTGTTTACAAACAAATCGAGGTAGGTCCAAGATGTTCAAATTCCGTTGGGAGAAGCCTAAGTGAAGCCCTGCAGACTTGTACGCATTCCGACGCTTTTCACTCTTTTGACAGAGGTCTTTTATTTATCATTCATGTCAGGATCAGTGGCGGTGATGCTTGTGGGTCCCTGCTGCCCGACTCCTCTTCCAAAATACATCCCAGTATCGTCCAGAGCAGCGAACAACGCGCGGACTGTTACTCACTTCATACTGCTGTCTAGAGAGGTTGCATTTGCTCTGAGCATCCTCCCTCCCCTTCCCCAGACATGGAGTCATAGCCCTCACAGCCTTCACCATTCGAAGCATTCATGTATGAGGGGTGATTAATGCCTGAAGCAGGAGGAGCGGGAAGAGGGAAGGCACAAACCTGTGTCTGAGTGTGTTGAAATTATGTGGGTAAACAGGCTATTTTCCAGTATTAGCTTTGATGGTTGGATTTAAATCATGGTGATGAACGACTTGCCAGCTATATGCTCTTCCATGAGAAATACATCAGAGCTATTTTTTATATTAAGGCACACAAGAACAGTAACTTTTTTCTTCTTCTAATTCCAAGCTCTTTGTCTTCATTAGCAAACTGATTGGTCACTATCAAAAACTTTTCTAATCCTTTTAATATGTGCCATTGGTTTAACACGCCACTACAACCCAGTCCCAGAAAAATATATTGATGGATGTGTTTTATTCTTTGCCACATAGCTTCTTTTCTTTGTGGTTTGGAAATATAACTCTGAAATCTCATATAGCCGGAATTCTGTGTAAAATAAAACAGACTGCAGTGATTCTCATAAAACCATATTTCATTCCGAATAGTACATAAACAACCTATCTGATGTTGACACTGAGACATTTTACCATTTAAGGGAAAATATTAACTAATTTTGAATCCCATGGCAGCAACACACCTCAAAGCGGTTGGAATATATTGTGTTCATGAGAATCATTAGATTCTGTTTTTATTTACGTTTTACATAACCCTAACTGGCGGGGGGCCGCCCTTGGGCCCTCTTTCTAAAAGAAAGTTTACATAAGTTTGCATATAACAGAGTGAGAGAGATTTAGAAGGTTACTCTATGCATGAAACCCGCATGGTAACTTTTAACTTCTCCTGCTTTCAATCTGTTTAATGATTGTTTTTGTGTTTAAATGATTTTATTGTAATTCTAGCTGCTTTTTTTAATTTCTTTTTATTCTTATCTGTAATGCTTTTAATGTTTTATGTAAAGCACTTTGAATTGTCTTGAACCTGAAAATGTGCTAT
>JAOXYM010000016.1:7209500-7227054 GCA_028567055.1 Leptatherina wallacei | reverse complement strand
TATTATTATTATTATTATTATTATTATTATTATTATTATTATTATTATTATTATTATTATTATTATTATTATCAATAGAACCTTGCCTCTCCACTTGCATGTGCTGATAGTGACTCACTTGTGTGTGATTTGTTGGAGCATATTCCATAACAGGAAGGCAGTTTATGAAGAGTTTAGATGTGAATAATGTTAGGATAATTTCTGTTTCAGTGGTTGAAGCTCTGTGACAGCTCTGTGTGATCAATATCAGCAGTGAAGCTGATCAATCAAACCAGGTTATATCCTGATAATCATTTAAATCATGTCACATCCTGACTGTGAGATGGAAAAATAAAAACCAGGCTTTGATATTAATAGTAGTCCAAATGGATCCATCCTTTATTCCAGCTGGACCACCTGGTGTTTTTATTCTCTGTATAAATTCCAGTGCAGAAACATTAGATATTACATAAGGATGTAACATGTTTACAGTTAAAAGCAACAGGTGTGTTAAAAGGTCAGATATGGGAAGCTTTACCGCTATCACTTTACATTACAGCTCGGTAATTATATGGTAATAGTGAGGTAATATGATGGTAATACAGAATAAATAACTGGGTTATACTCCGCAATTACCAGTAGTAATTACCAGGTAATATTGTGATAGTAACATTGGGTACATCATGGTAACAATAGACTAAAACTGAAGTTAAAGGGGTAATAAGGTGCATGTAACCTACAGCAATAGGAGGGTAACAAATTTAACGAGAAAGTAAAACTATTTGGTAGTACTATGGTAATATTGTGGTAACTACCTGGTAGTTGCCTGGAAATGTCTACAAATATCTATACATACTAAAGGAGTAATTATGGTGACATAATGTCATTATTACCTAATTATAATTGGACAGTTTCTATGTTATAACTACAAATCAGGGCTGTAAAATTAGCATTTGAATGTTTTCCATTTTATTACTTTGTAACTTTGTAAACTATTTCTAAGTTTCAATTAAGTCAGAATGAATTTAGACTTTTAGAGAGGTAAACTGCCCAAGAATGTTTGCAAGTTAGATAAAGGCCCATGAAATGTCCCTTGTGTTATTTTTGGTGGAGCAAGAAGAATCCCGGGTCCAGCAGCTGTACCCATGAGGTGGTCTTCATCCACTGAGGTCTGTTGTCATTGTTCCCTCACCTGACTCAAATTAAAAGGAAACAACAGCCTATGAAGCTCTGCACAACTACTCATTAATTTGAGTCAGGTGTGTTGGAGCAGAGATACATAGAAAACCTGCAGGATTCCGGCCCTCGAGGACCGCAGTTTGACACCCCTGGTTTACACCAACTCAACTCCCAAATGATCCACCTGACTGCTTAAAGAGGTTGTGAGTGACAAATTATTACATGTACTTTGTTTAAATTTAGGCCATAATTGCGTATGCAATAGCCCTTTTAGTGACAAATTAAATATTTGGTAGAGTTTGAAATCCCTGATTTAATTTCTTTTGAATTTGTGTTTGAGAAGGATCTAAACTTTATTTTATTTGACCAAAATCTTTTTTAATTCTGTAAATGTGTTTAATTATTTTTACTATTGATTTGCATATTTTGGTTATGCTGGAGTGAAATATAATCAGGTTCATCACAATGTTACATTCTTTGTGAAATTTATCCATTAAGTGGAGGCAACAACTTTTATTTAAAAACATACAGTTCCAACCTTCAGTCATGATGGGAAACAAGTAGGATAAAAACACAAACCGAGCGGCCAGGGCTCTTCCGGCAGTGTCATAAAATCTGTTAACTGTATATATCTCAGAGTTAGGTGGGACTGGTGCACCTGAATGAGTATTGCCCATTTTTAATCTAATCTTCATAAATGCAAGGCTGTTGTTCAAATAGCTGCCAGTTATGTAATCCTTGCTTTGTCCTTGTTTCTATTGCAGTTTTTAGGAGGGCAACTTGTTGCAGCCTGGACGAGAAGACGCTGGGGGTTGTAGGACTGTTAGAAGTTCAAATTTGCTTGCACACTGAATGATGAAGGACTGCTGCTTAATACAGAAATATTTCAGACTGCAAGTACCATTCTGAGTGACCATTGGAGGCCTAACCCCAGACTGAGACGACATAGGTATATAAATGATCAAATCAATCACCAAAGTTTCTTGTTCATCCAGTTACAGGTGTACAATCTCAAGTGTTTTTAGAGATCCTGGTTATTAGATAGAAACTACTGCCATTGTTTCCATGTTATTGTTTTATATGGTGATGTCTGCTGTAATGTAATATTACCATGGAATACCACAGAAACAGGTTATGGGTCATTTTACAGCCCTGATTCATGGTTATTACATAGAAACTACTGATGTTGTTTCCATGTCATTGTTTTATATAGCGATGTCTGATGTAAGATATTACTATGAAATAAAATGGAAACATTCAATGGCTAACTTTAAAGCCCTGATTCGTAGTTATAACATAGAAACTGTACAATTATAATTAGGTAATAATGACATTATGTCACCATAATTACTCCTTTAGTATGTATAGATATTTGTAGACATGTCCAGGCAGCTACCAGGTAGTTACCACAATAGTACCATAGTACTACCAAATAGTTTCACTTTCTCGTTAAATTTGTTACCCTCCTATTGCTGTAGGTTACATGCACCTTATTACCCCTTTAACTTCAGTTTTAGTCTATTGTTACCATGATGTACCCAATGTTACTATCACAGTATTACCTGGTAATTACTACTGGTAATTACAGAGTATAACCCAGTTATTTCTTCTGTACCATCATATTACCTCACTATTACCATATAATTACCGATGTGTAATGTAAAGTACTACCGCTTTACCTATGTAGCCAATTTATTTAATCAATGATTATGATAAAAACTAAATATGATGTAAATCTTATAACAGATAAACTGTGAAACTCTATTATATAATTCTTATTCTCACTATATATTGTAGATATATGAAAACAGAATGTAATTGATGTGATTGTGTAACTCTACCTGTCTCCAACTAAACCTATGTTTCTTCCACTGATCAGCTCTGTAGCACTCACGCCATATTTCAATTCTTTCCTGAAACTCATCATATCACCATGTTTTATGCTGATTGAACGTTCAATTGGATCAAAAGTGCTCTATGTAAATGCAATTAATACCATCTTGTATAGACCCCTTGCGCCTCCTTTGCCACACCAATAAAATTTTCTAGATCTGCCACTGCCCCCTGCTCTGATTTGAGGATATTCAAATCTTAATTGGGTAAAGGATATAGCAATTAGGCTATCTTTTTCAGGGACTCAAATATAATTGGACAAAGGACTCAAGAGTGATTTCAAGAAAATCTCTTGAATATTTCTAAATTATTTTATACATTGACAAAGCATGAAAAAGGTTCCTTGGTATTTTCATTTGAAATCTGTTGTTGTAAAACCACAATGACACAGGAAGTCCTTATAGGCTCCAAAAACAAAGAAATTCATGTGAAAGTAAGTGAAAACATTAGGAGTGGACAAATTAATAGTAAAGAAATTCTGATAGAAAAACAGTGGACTGGTGAGCCACTGAAGGAAAGAAGGAAACGTGATTGCAGGATCCTTTCCACAATTAACTTTTTTTTAAAAACATCTAAATAATATCATGCCGAGGAAAGAATATTCTCTTGGAGACAGACATATCATCCAAGTCTACCAAAAATAGAAAACTTATAAAGGCAAATATGGAAGGTTTGCTACAAGGGGCAAGCCATTCATAGTTCTAAGAATAGAGATAACAGAAAAGACTTAGCCAAAAATGATCTTGGAAAGCCAGTTCTGGAACATTCTTCTTTACACAGACGAAGCCACAATCAACCTGAACCAAAATGTACGGAGGCAGCATGATGGCATAATACATAGCCCCTGGTGGTACAGAGTCACGAGTGTTTAATGATGATGAGGAAAAGAGTCAGAAACTACTGGATTAAGTTGTGGGTAAATAGATTATTTTGGCAATTTTATCTTTGATACTTGGATTCCATCATTATCTGCCAAGTATACTCTTCCTTGAGAAATATATCAGACCTACATTTGATATCATTGTATATATATATATATATATAAATATATATATATATATATATATTTGTGTGTGTGTAGCTAAGTGTATGCCATTAAGCATTCATTAAAGTACTGTTATAACTTGAATATGTTTGCTGTGTATGAGGTTACTAATATGTTTTGCATTTGTTACATTAGAATTCTTACACTCTCCAGAAAGAAATTTAGCAACATGATAAAACAAATTTAAAAAAGAGAAAAGGAAAATTTAAAGAGACACCCATGAAACTAACAGCTTACTGGAATAATTTGTTGCTTCTATAGATAGATGGACTCCAATTAAGTCACAACAGTATGCTCTAATATTAAAGACAACCAATAATCATAAATAAATACAGAGAGAGCAGAGCAACAGTGTGAATCTTGATCATGTGACTGGATACAGCTTCTATAAACTGTGATGCCTTTTTTTAACTTCATGAATCATATTCTGCAGCCAGAGGGAAATTTCAGCATTACTACCCATGCGCACTAGTGGACAGAGGTTTGACATTCAGTTTCAGTCTCACATAAAAACAATGTCAATAATATGGAAAGAATATATATATATATATATATATATATATATATATATATATATATATATATATATATATATATATATAATCAGCCCTTAAACAAAGTAGAAATTAAATTTATAGCTCAGCATAAAATCCAAGAAAGTTGGCAAAATAGTAGAAAGAACTGAAGAAGAATGGTCCCAAAATTTAACAGAAAGTAAACAAGAAACACAGGGAAATCCAGCAAGGGGGTAGCAGTGATGTGCTTATTATATGACTGAAACAATAAAACATTTTGAAAAAGTAATTAAAACACAAAAGAATCTGACTGCAATGAAGAAGACACTTTAGAGCATGTTTTGCTATGCCATGGGAAGTACTACGGTGAGATATTTATTTATTTAGATAAATTTGTGGTTGAGTTTCCAAACTAAACTCCATTCCAGTTGGTGGCGATAATGCGCCAAGACGTTGCAGACGAACCGCCATCAAACCAGGAAGAAGAAGAAAAAGAAGAAGGCGAAGAAGAAAGTATTTCCGGGTTTAAAGAGAATTTTCGAGAATTTGGGGTAAGAAAGTTTTCTTTTAAAACAACATCGTGTACGACAGAGGTAAAGGTACACTTAAGTTATAATGTGTGTATTTAATATATATTTGTGAAACATCTGGTCATACTTTGAGAGTAACATGCCTGACTTTGTGTCATATGACAAACCACAGTAAGCCTTATTTACTCATGTAAACTTGGAGAAGAGCCACATACAAGGAGACAACTTGGACAGGCGACTAATTCCGTAATGTGTCAGAAACAAAGTCTTGCTCATTTTGGTAGCTTAAACTCCGGTCCGTCACTAGTTAAACTGAATAATAATACTTGTAACTCTTTCTCTCTCTCTTTTAACTCTCTTCAGTTCTGCAGCACGTTGTTCGTTACAACTTTACACTGATGTTGTGTTTTCCAGTCTTCGACCAGTGTTTGTCTGTACGCCATTGCTCTTTTGTCACAAAATCCGCTTATTATTTGAGTTCAAATCCAATAACCACCTAAGAATAACACGGTTTAAGTATGGTCAACTTTAAACTGACATTTCTTAGTTTTCTGTAAGCTCAGAAAGTAGCCATTTTTATGCTGCTCCTGGCGTCTCGCCGTTGTTACTACAGAAGTTTCGCCGACTAAAGTAACTTTCCACCAGCAGGTGGCGCTTTGCTGCTGTCGGTATGAACATTTTAAGAGACGATAAAATTTGAAAATACTTTAAATTTATATAGTACTGTGCAGAACTCTCGATCCACCTCTCATTTCTTTATATATATCCTTTAACCAGACAATTTTCTTTGTAATCTTTTTAAATAGTCTTGAGCAATAGTCGTTCATGCTGTCTTGCCTCTCATAGTTTTTCTTTTGACTATGCTAAGTATTTTACTATACATCAGTATATCAGTCTTGCATTATTTGTCAAGATAAGGGAAATACTTTTTGACTACAGTGTTAGTAATGTTTTGAATTTGCATCATTGGTATTAATTTGTCATTTGTCACTACTTTTGGCCTATTTATAAGTCACAAAATTACTTTTCAGCAACAGGAGCTGCTGGATTGGTTGTCCAGTCTCTGTTAATCATACTATCAGTCAGTATTGCGTAACTCTTTTTCAAACCAATGTGTATAAAATTGCAGCTCTTTGGTTATGTAGTTCAAACCCTCGACCTTAAGTGACACTAAGGCTAATTGTAGGCATTTGTTGCATTGAAAAGCACAGAATTTTATTTAACAGACTTTTCATAGTCATGTTGCATGTGTCATAATAATTTCATGTTTGTATATTCCATTGCATATCATTGTCATTTATGTATGATCATTGGTATTAGATGTGTATAGATTATTAAAGAACAAATATTGGCTATTAATATGACAGTCTGATCACAAGCTGAATGACCTGTGGCTCCTACCTTTGAAAAGCTCTTTGTGATCTTTTAAAACAAGCATCATATCATCTGAGGACCACAATAGACTCACCCTAGCAACAAACTATGGTCAGCCACTGCAGAATTAGCATATGACACCTTTTAGTAGGAGTGGCAGATCACTTTCAGATCTTGGCATGTTCCTTAACTCTGGTTTCAGAAACCTAAAGTGCAGTGATGAAAGTAATCCTGAAATAGATGCTATAAAATCATCTCAACTTCTTAAAGTATATATATATATATAAATATTTCTGATTTCTTCTATGTTTTCCAGATTAAACAAACCTGATAACACAAACACTAAGAGGGTCAGGCAGTTTTCCCTGCTACGATACTGGGACAACAAGAACTCTTCACTGCTGGTCGTTGTCGTGTTGGCTGTTGACTTACTCTTTGAAATAATGGATGAGACCATGAACACGTCATCAGACGGCTCTTCCATTGGGGAGGCTGTGTCGGGTAGAGGAGGTGTAGGTGGAGGAAGTGGAGAGACTGCTTCTGAAGAGGAAGATATTTACTACATCCCCGAGAGAAGACCATCTCTAGATCTGGGATCAAGTCCGATGGATACCACAAACTGGTAATGAGAAATGTTTGTATTTCCCACACAAATGGCCTTTTCTCTTTTACTTTAAAATCCAAAATGTTGGTGTGTTTACATGACTTCTGGAGATTAATCTTGTTCATCTTCAACACAAGTTAATTACAAAATATAGGTACGAGTTATGTTATCTGTATGTACCTGACTTTGAAACAGTTGAACTTCTTCAATGTATAATTACACCAAGAAACTTATGCAAGAATAATATGCAAGAAGGAAAAAAAAAAGTCAAGACAAGAAAACAAGGTTAATTGAGTGATGAGGATAAACCCAAAATGGAGCCCTTCCTTGTGCTTGTCCATCAAGTCTCATTAGTGCTGTAGCATCACCTTCAAATGCTCCACTAGCTGCCACCCAAGAGAGACGAGTGGACTTCAAATGGGCTGCTTATCTTTTACATGTTTTGGAAAACTGGGATTGCTTACTGTGTTGCCACTAAGTGATCAGCTGTCTTTCTTCCTTCCTTCCTTCTCTTCAGGTGTTTTGTGGAGCAAGCTGTATCTCCAGTTCAGAGCTACGGGACAATGACTAGTGAGGGGGATTCAGCTGAAGGGGAAAATGAGGATGGATTCCCCACAGGGTACAAACAAGAGACAATCCAAGAATTGTGTTATATTTTTACAGCATTGAAAGAGAAATGTGATTTTTAGCTGGTTGCGCTAAGCCTCTTTGTTTCCCTGGTTTTAGGCTCCACCTGGAGAGAACAGATTCATTTTCCAGCTGCTATTCTATTGACAGTGATAACTGTGAAAAGAAAACTCTGAAGTAAGAACTGTGCCAGTTGCGTTGTACTTCTGCATGTTAGTTTGTATGACTGTAATATCGATTAGCACTACAATGTAGTAAAATCTGCGCACTGTGGTGTCTCCAGGGTTAAAAGCAAAGACGAGACCTCAGAGCCTCCTGACGAGCCTGAGATGGTGGAAGAACCAGAGGAACCTAGTCATCCATCTTATACAGTGGGATTCGTTTTCAGGGTCAGCTCATTTTGCATTTTTTCATTTATCGAGCCTTAAATAAAGACACGCATCACATGTACATCCTAGTTGATCTGGCAGCAATAAATGTCATTGTTATTTTGGAATTAGGCTATATGTGATGCTCTGAAGAAGCTGTCACCGAGCGATCTCGAGTGTTTCAAGTGGATGCTGTGGAATCGTTACCCAGAGTCATTCAAGACTTCTCCAAAAAGCATGGATATGGTGGACCTTGTCGACCGGCTGCTTGAGTGTTACAGTCTTGAAGCATCTTTGAGGATGACCAAAACCCTTCTTATCGAACTGAATAGAAAAGGCGTGAGTGACTCTCTCGAGACTGTGTGCATTAGAAGTAAGTACATTTGTCCTGTACCTGTTAATGTAATCTTAACAAAAATAATGGATGATTTACTTGAATAGATGAACAAAGAACATATTTCTTTTTTTTTTTTTTCCAGATGAAGTATGCCATGATTTACGTGAGCATCTGAAGATAAAATATGGTGAAGCAGATCAAGATTTGACCGTGGCGGGAGACAAGAGGCCCTATAATGATCACTATACTAATCTCTACATATCCTCAAATACAAATAATGGCCCAAATATTGAACATGAGGTCATGACCATAAAAAAGTTGCACACCAACTCAAAAAAAGGGAAACAGATTTCTACTAGAAATATTTTGTTCCCTCAGGAAGAGGATGAGATCCATTCAAATCTGACGTTTCTCACTGGAATGGCCGGGTCAGGGAAGTCTATGGCATTCAGAAGGTTAATCTTTGATTGGATTGAGGAGCAGCCATCTATGTCCCTTTTGTTCCCGCTGACCATCAGAGAGCTCAAACAGTTTGAGGACTCTCAAGTCTCCTTTGTGGAAATTATTCAAAAACTCTACCCAGAAACGGCTAAACTAAAGCTGAATGATTATGAGTGGGATAGTAACTACAAAATAATTTTTATTGTTGATGGTCTAGATGAACTCGGGGAAATAATCGAGTTTGGAAAGATAGAGATTCATTCTGATCCCTTTAAAGCCACCAGCCTGAAAGTCAACTTGGCCAACCTCTTCGGAGGTAGGCTGTTCTTTCATGGCTACAATGTGGTCACCTGCCGGCCACATGTAAAGTCCTGGCTCGCTTGGGATATGCATTACAATGAGAAAGAAGTGTGTGGCTTCTACGACCCTGAAAAGGACGAATACTTCCAGAAAAGGTTCAAAGACCCGGATCAAGCAAATAAAGTTATCGAGTATGTCAAGTCTTTCAAAACCTTCCACATCTTGTGCCACCTGCCCTTGTTCTGCTCAGTAGTGGCTGATGAGTGCCAGCTGATTTTTAGGGAGAAAGGAACTCAAGCACAGCTGCCTAGAAACATCACCTACATGTACACGAAGCTGCTGCTGGCACTTATTCATCAGAGTAGATGTAGAACTCCATTTTGTGAGGCAGGTAAAGAAGGCCAGTTTCTCATGAATCTGGGAAAGTTAGCCCTTAGCATGCTGGATCAAGGAGAGTTCATGATTAACAAGAGCGACTGGATTGAGAGGGGGATGAGCACAGCCGATGCACTCCACAACTGCGGCCTGCTCACACAATTCACTGCGACGTTTCACATCTTGTACACCGAGACAATGCTAAGTTTTATCCACCCCACCATGCAGGAGTACCTGGCTGCTCTTTATGCATATCTCTCCTTTAGAAACCAGGGGGAAAACATTTTTGAGCAACAACTGAAAGACAAGTTCAAGGGGATCTTCAAAGGGCCCCAAATCATGGAGGTGTACAAGTGTGCTGTGGAAAGAAGCCTGCAGTGCGAGGATGGCAAACTGGACATGTTTGTGCGTTTCCTGTTTGGAATGGCACACAAAGCCAACCAAGAACTTCTCCACCAGTTTTGCAGCTCTTCAAAGATTGCAGACTTCACTGAAAGTGCTGCTACTCTCATCAGAAAGAAGATCAGAGACAATCCTGAGAGGAATAGCAACTTGCAGCAGTGCCTGAAGGAGTTGGGGGTGTGAGCTACAGTCTCAGCAGCTCTCTTTAACACACACACCACAGTACAAAATGATGTGGATGCAAAATAACAGACAAAAACTCCCACTGACATAAAAGCATGATCAACTGTGTAGATTGTCCACACTAGCACATGATATGATCCCTGTTCTACCGTCATAAAAACTATTGGGCTGACGTGCACTAAAGACATAATTATAATAATTTTGTATGTTTACATGTCCGGTTGATTTTATACTACATTTAGTTTGACTTGGTCTCTCTTCTTCGTCCTTGTGTGCGTGTACCGGAGGGGAATCCAGTTTTTGACCAAAGTATAATAGATGGTGGGGAATGTGTGGGAAACCTTAGTGGGCTGCTGCTTTTTCTAACTTTCTGAGTGGAACATCGCACTCAAATGGTGTTCTTGTCCGATGATGAAGCAGATACCAAATGAAAACCTTATTATCTGGGCTAGGGCTTGACATTGTTTGGAATACATTTAATATCCAGTTTCATTATTGAGTTTTGTGATGACAATATGACTAGCAATATGTAAATAAGTACTTTAGTATGTGGTGCTAACCATGGGCGTATTAATGAGACTTACATACTTCTGCACCTGTGCATAGTAGTTGGAGAATTTTGTTTTTGTTTTAGTGTCATCTTACCGAGCTTGCTGTGGCCCTGTTCACACCTCTATGAACTACTTTACTTTTTTTTTCTTTTCTTTTTTTTTTTTACATCAGATGCCATTCTACTGCTTGATGTACCATTAAACATGCACTTTACTTCCATGTATTAGGACCAAATGTGTGGTTGTTTTTAACCATCACAAGGCAACAGTACATAACCCATGCTTAGTCTGTCAGAAATAAACACAAGTAATGAAGAGAGGACAGACTGGGGGGGGGGGCACTTTGTTACGGCAGATGGTGATGCCAGTTTTGAGAGGCAGACGTTCCATGCAGGCAAGACATGTTTGGGTAAATGCGTATGGTCATCATGTCCAGCCTAGACAATCTCAGAAGCCTTTCTGAGTGATCAGATCATTGTGAACTTTTCACATCTTGGGTGTTTTAATAACTGTTGATCTCATTCATTCATCCAACACATGATAATAACAGACTTCAACAGGGACTTTCCGAGCTCAATAGTTACTCTGGATTAGCAAAGATGTGGAAGCAGCATCGTTTTAAGATGTGAGGAGGATGGTGTGACATGGCGGGAGTTCAATATTGATATGTAAAGGCTATTGGAAAAATAGGGACCTTGATATTTGGTGTATTTTCTCCTGTTCATTGTTTTGACAGATACTACTTGCTAACTTTCTAATATAGATGACATTTTAACTGCTCTCTTTGAGCCGTGGAGGGCAGAAACCTTGAAAAAAAGGGAGAGGAGAAGAAAAACATAAAACTACTCCAGCAGCACACTCTGTTCCTGGGGCTCTAGCATGGTTTTGCATTTCTCGGTGTGACACATACAGAATCGTGTCAACCTGCTGTAGTTTTTCCCAGCTACAAGGGGACTGTGTCAAAAATATACACAAGTCTCTGCCTGCAAAACGAGTCAATACTGTCATCACAAAAGGCAATTTTTTTCAGGATAACACATCCATATCTGTCTGTCAATCTTGCCCCACACTGAGCAAAGGATTTTTGGGTATACACCAACAGAAAAGGGCTGGGGTGCTGTCTTCCAAAAAATAATCACCACACAGCCACCAGATGTTGCTACATACTCGACATGGATTTAAATTAGGGATTCGCCGTGGTTCAAGCACATTGTGACTACTGGGCTGCTCTTGGATGAGTTGGTGCTGGTTTTGGTTCTACAGGTTTGTTCGACAGTGAAAAAGACAGAGGTCAAAGTGAACTAAGGTCAGTGCTGACGAATTCCTTTGTGGTACCATGAATTATTCCTAACTTAAAGTGAAACAATCACAACAGATTTGATCATAAAGTGTAGAAAACTTGAACAAACGAAGAAAGCTGGCTGAAATGCACAGATAACAAGTCTACTGGACAATCTTAGTTATTTTCCCTCTTACTTTCATTCCATCACAGATCCACCACACTTACCTGTTTTTCTTTTTTCTTTTTCAATGACAATGCAAAGCTTAAGGATCAGCAAAACACTAGCAAAGGTAGCTTGCACCTAGTATTAAAATATTTTTTAAGACTGCCCCCAAGCAATACATTACAACATGTTGATGTGTTTGCAAAGCTTTATCTAACACCAGTGCAGAGCAGACAGAACTAAGCTGTTTGGGGTGCAAGTCAGGATGGGTTGATTGTAAACTGGCAATCCTTCACTTTATGTAGGGCAGGAACATGAGGTGGAATCAACCATAGTTATGGCCATTTGACAGGTGTTAAAAAAAGTTAATATATTAGCAACATGCCACATTCATTGCTCGCTGGCAAAGTCAGTCTTACCAGTCACCACAGTGTGTTTTTATTAATGGGATATGAAATTGGCAACTTGTGCAGGAGAATATACCAGACATAACCCATAACTAGGATTTCCATGTGGTCCTGCTCGCACAACTGCACTTTTTAAAAAAATAGTAAGCAATGAGACACCATTGACACGTGTCACTTGTTAGAATTTAAGCCTGAGAAGAAAGCCAAGAAAATATGCAGAAGTGGTTACCTCTAAGATTACTTGAATTATAAGCTAAAAAGATTTCTATGGAAATTTTGGTCACTGAAGCATGATAATTGCTGCCTTCTCAGGGTTTTAACAAAATATGATTTCATGACTACAGCTCTGAATGCAAATCAAATTTCAAATATGTAAAATCTGAATTGTTTGGATTTATATGTTACTTATAACTTTCTGCTTGTTTAATTGTTTAACTACATATTTTTGTATTAATCATAATTGGCTATCTTTGTTTTGTTCTTCATGAAGAAAGAGCTTTGTTTGTTTTACATTGTAGTTATTTGTGTAAAAAAAAACTTCTCTGAATATTGTTTCAGAATGTAACAATGAAAGGTGAATGAACATGAGTGGATCACGCCGGTCAGAAATTTGCATGTCAGATGGGACCTTATTAAACTTGTTGAACAAAATTTGCTGATAGTTAAACTTGATAAACACATTGTGCATGCTATCTGCTTAAAATAAATATTAGTTATTTAGTTTGATGAAGTCATTCATTACAAACAAGTTTCCAAAAATCTAATTATTCCCTTTTGTTTCATAGTTTCCAAATGTCTCTAAGCCAATTTCAAGCACTTTCAAGAACAACTCTGAAGATTTTCCAGCACCTGCAACTATATTTGAACAAGTCATATAAATTCATAATGGATTCACTTTTGCTTTTTCATCACATGAATCTCCATTATGGGCTGTCTCTACACTGTTCAAGGACATTTTTTTTTTAAAAAAGGTCCATCTAAACAGCACATCAGACAGCAATTTATTTAGAAATTATAAAGTTTCACTCTCCAAAATTCTAGCAAATTTAAAGCTTTAATAACAAAATACTTCAAAATTTCAAGGATTTTCCTGCTCTCATGAATCCTGCATTACAGTGTTTAATGATTCAAAAGAAGATGACTTACAGTTGGTAAACATAGGAGTCAAGCACAGGAAATGGTATTTTGTTAGAATATTCTTTATTCAGAAGGCAGCAGAAAGTACATTTATATGAAATATAAAAAGTCTACAGCTGTTACATCAAAGGCTTATTTAGTTTCACATGATTTGCTTCTTTTGAATGTTCCCACAGGGCAGAATCCTTAAAATGCTGTATTAAACCAGATATATTGTGTACTCCAGTTTGTTTTGTTTAATCCAGAGTTGTTTCATCTTATCGTTTCTAAAAAGGTATTTGGGTGTAGTGTTTTCAAAAACAGATATTACCTGATGAGTAACTGAAGGATCAAATGCAGCCCAGACTTTTCAATATCCTTCTCTTTCGCCGTTATTTGACTAAGCTCCCCAAATCATTCCCATTCAATGATAACATGAAAAAATGAAACCTCACAAGCACATATAATGCCAATATTAAGTTATTTCACTAAATTAAACTTAACAGAATCCCACTTTTTCTTTCAGGTTTTTTCCCCTACTCTCATTCACCACTACTTGCTACTAATGTAGTGTACTTTTGATCCATTCCCACTGCATTCGTCACAATGCAGCTAAAGGTGGATTTGAAATCCACCGATGTGATGTTCTTCAACAGCAAACTCCTCTGTAGGATTGAACCCTCCTCGGAAGATAACCTACAAAAGCGTGACATCATCAGTTGCCTTGAAGAGTGCAGAGCAGAACTTGATTTCATTTCAGTTTCAAAATAATACTCACTCGTTTAATTCAACTATCCTGCCATGGTTGAGCGTGTCTTCAGAGAAAGAGCCGTTGATGAGCCAGTAAATGAGAGACTCATCATCACCACAATTTGTTAATGCATCACAGTGAAGAACCAGCTGTTCACCTGTAAAACATGAACACGTCCAGATCAAAAATACAGCTTCACCATATGTGCAGGATCCCTTTAAATTGGCTTTTTGCTTCAAAGATGGCACCGATACGTGCGATGCATGTTACCTGTATGAGCTTGAATTTGGACATGGTTTGGTCCAATAATCTTTGGAGATTCTTCCTCTGAAACTGAAGAGCAAAATAAGGTAAACCAATTTAAAAACAGCACAAAAGTAAATCTTTGTTTCACATCAAATTTAGACGTACCTGGAAATCCATCTGCAAGCAACAGACACAGAGATCCCAAAGCTGTTGCGGAAAGACAATATGATCGTGACCAAGTACCATAACACAGATGAAATGACTGGGTTGGTATCTTCATGAGCAATTACCTTTGACAACAGATGACAGTTTCATTTGGAATCCTCTAGTGAGTGGCCTTTGCTGCAGACCACTGTCTGGGATCCTCGTATATATACAGACATGTAACTTCCCCTACGCCTACTCAGTAATATATGGGGATTTCCTCACTAGTTTAATCTTGCATATTCCTTGTGGTTCATCCTCACACAATTTAACTGACTCATTTATGAAATAAAAACATACTTTATTTATCCCAGAGAGAACTTGTAAAAAATAAGTAAAAGATCCATTCGTGTCAGTAGATCATCCAATGGACTTGACCTCAAATGTTGGAAACACACACATTCATGCAATCTAAACAAGGTAGTTTTTATTAACTGATTTTGAACAAATGAGAAACAAAAGAATTTTAAACATGTTGCATACAGCCTCGTTACTGTGTTGGTGAAGAAGCCTTAATGACAAAAGACCATCGACCTCATTCCAGTAATTGTTGGTCTGTATCACAGCCAGCACTTTTGTGGAGTTAAAGGATCATTCTGGAATGATTTTTCTGTCGTCTTCAGCTCATTTAACTAAACGGTATCCTTCTTTTAAATTGCAAACATCTCATATGAACACCCAAATTACACATGTTTTTTTTTTTTTATTCATTCATTTCTTTTATTTAGTCATTGTTAATAAGACTTGTGCTGCCACTCCAGCTAAATGAAGGAGACTCCAACAACCAATATTGTAAAAGGGGTAAAAGGTGAAAACAGATGTTGGTTTTGCCTGTTGGTAAGGATCAGTTTCCATGAGTACAATCTGAGATCTAATGACACTCAAACATACATCATAACAAATACTGCGATGTATACAGTAAGTGTGACGAGTGGTTTTCCCCAGAGATGACTCCAATCATAAGGCATGTGGCTGTCAGTCATGACAAAATGTCACTAGTTTAAAATACGTAACCATTGATGAGTAATATTTAGGAGGAAACAATGACTAAAGCTGGTTTCAATTCAACATTTATTACTCGTGTATGATAGCCTTCAGATATGAGGATGACAAACTCCAGTATGATCCTTTAAGTTTTGACAACATTTAAGACATAAATTAGTAAAAAGCAGCTCTCCAATGATGCTGAGAAATGCTTTACTAGTCCATAAGATGAACGGACCAATCACTGGAGTGAGAAGCTGTGTAAAGAAAATCCTGAAAAACTGACAGACACCCAGATTCTGATTACTAATAAAATCCAAATAACCGTAAATACAGATATGTGCCTATAAATATTTACAAAAAGTATAGACACTTTAACTGGTGTTTTAGTTCAGTGTTAGGCCCACAGTCTTTTGAGCCAGTGCATATCTTCTCCACGTGGTATCTTTGTCCATTTCAGCCAGCCAGTCACGGGTCACTCAAGACCGAGGACGTAGTTAATACCTTGCACAAACCCAATAATAACAGGCTGCCAGGCCACCAAGTATCGAAGCCAGTCTAAAAGTTGTCCATACATCACATGCGGCCTTTCCCAGCTAAAAAAAAAAATTGTTAAAGAAAAAAATTCTGAGCAATTAGGGTAAGCAGTTCATGGATGGAAAATTAGTGCCAACATACAAAATCAAGAAAGGAGAGTCAGGGGGAGGGAAACTTTGGTCTACAGTTTCAGTAAAAGTATGCTTTCTATATGAGTCGTCACAGCTGCCCGTAATGCCCTGATCCAGAAGGAACAGGAACTTATTACACAACCTATAAATGTCTAATAGCCTGCTTTTATAAAACCTGCAATGAGCTGTCTGAAAATGTCAACTTAAGTTCACTGTTCAAACTTCCACTGTATCACAATAAAAAAAAATTTAAAAAAAGAAAAAACTTTTCTAGTATGATTGGGTTTCCTGACAGCAGCTAAAATAATCTGTCAACAGGCCCAGTCTAGGTTTGGTCTCAACAGTTTTTCAGACTGTGTCCTCTGGAAAGTGTCAAATGTTCTCTACCTTATGTAATATACACGAGATATAAATCATTACTTAGTATCATACACTATAATACAGAAATCAGGAATTATTTAGATATCTTAAAAGGGAAAAAGGAAAAACAAAGAAAAGTAACACGGCAAAGAATCATGTAAAAAGAAAGAACTGCACTATTAAAAGGATACGGGTTGCTGAACATTCTCTTCAGGTCCACCTTCTCCTTGCAGTACGGGCACATTTGCTTCTTTCCGACAATACACCATCCTCTTATGCAGAACTCATGGAACCTGGATGTTGAGTTAAGGCTTGAACTACAGAGGGTTAAACTCTAAATAATGTGGAAATGACAGCTAGTATGAATAAACATTAACAATCTCATTTAAAGAAACTAAGCAGAATTAAGGAAATAATTAGAGGTGAAAATGAAGAAATATTGACCAAAGTCAAAAGATTTCCATTAAAATTTATACAACAGTTCTTGTTGGCAAAAATACTGCACTGACAAATAAGTCTCTTTTGTCTTTTTCTAGAATTCAAATACAGTTAATATGGGGTGATGCAAAGATTTACATATTAGAAATTAAATCTAAATGTTTATTATCCTCCGATTCACAGCAGTCAGGCCAAAGTCAGTCCTGGGGGGGGGGGGGGGGGGGGGGCACCC